>JAADYG010000574.1:0-20633 GCA_023338115.1 Phytopythium boreale | reverse complement strand
GCCCCCCCCCCCCCCCCCCCGAATTGATCATGTCTATGTTGTTGCACGCTACTTCACCCCACGTTCTATCTCATGCTGAGCAACAGATCAAGTACCACATCGACCCGGAGCGTGGCGTCGAGTTGCCGTTCGTGCCTTACGGGCGCTTTCTCCACGTCCCGCCGCCGGAGCCCACCGCATCGTGGCGCACCGAGTCGCTACTACCGTGGTGGCGCGACCCAAAGTACGTCGTGGGTAAGCTGACGCACAAGGTACGCTGGCTGGAGCTCGTCAACGTGCTGACGCAGCAGCACCACGACCTCGAGGTGTGTGCCGAGGAGACGCTCGCCGACATCCAGGCGCGCTACCTCGACAAGTTCAACTCGCACGCGGCCAGCTACACGTGGAAGCACCTGGACGACGACGACTTCCTGCCGCTCGACATGAGCAAGACGCTCGAGGAGAACGGCATCCCGGACGACTCGCCGCTGCTCGAGCAGCTCGACATGGACGAGCACCAGTACAAACCCATCATCCATCTCTACTACAACGACGACCTGACCATCGTCTAGAGCGGTCTCCGGACCCACACTTATAGCACAAAGCGATAGTGAGCACGAATCAACGCTTGGCATCCGTTGAGGTCTTTTCGTCAAAAGGTCGCCCTTCTCTGTCGGGCTTTGATCCATCTCTTGCTTGGGATGATAAGACCCAGCGGCCTGCTGCAACGCCACTAATGATAACCAGGGTCGTGCCGGCCTGTCCAGGGTCTGGTGCGGCGAATGACGTCGCACCCGGGAACAACCAGGCGCGCGGGCGGACCTCGGCTGAGATTCTACGCCAGTCGCAGGCTGCGAGGTGGGGTATTCGGAGCCGACGCAGGCGACTTGCTCGCTGCTTTTTGCAGCATAAGCTGGTGATCTAACTGCTCCCATTTGTGCCTTATGCTTCTCTCGCATAACAGCATCGCTGGCGTCCTGGGTCAGATCGGTGCGCATACAACGGACACCGACTGCGCTGTTACGACCAAAGCTAACGCATCGTGGACTTTGCTTCGCTTATGCAACGCAGCGGCCGTGTCGGAGCATGCGCTAGAGCTGCTGAAGGAGCTGCAGAGCGAGAGCTTGGCTCTTGATCGGCGTCTCGATGGTGTTCGAACTCGAATCGATGCGATAGCGGGGCATCTTGACAGCGGTCACTCACCGGCCACTGACAAGACTCAAGAAGATGAGCAGAGTGCCAAGAGTAGCGACTGCAAAGGTGCGGAGCCCTATACGATGGCAACTCGCGCAAAAGTTGCAATGCCTCCCGCCGTCCGAGCAGCGTATGACGCCTGCGAACCAGTTCCTGCGCTTCATACAGTACGCCCCTAGTGTCCGATCAGGTTTGTGCGCCTCATGTCAAGGGTTTTGACACTGACTACGCCTCCCTCTCTTCGAAGCTTGATCGCTTTTGCAGCACCATTTTATCGGCGTCACCAACTACTCCAGCACAGTCAGCTATTCCCAGCGCCGCCACCAAGTACAGCGACCCAGAATTTGTCGTGACCGAGTGGAAAAAGCGCAAGGACAAAGCCAGGCAGCAGAAGGCCGAGCGGCGTCGACAGCAAGTCACTCTGATGCCTGCTCAGCAGCCAGACGAGCAGCAACGACATGGCTCAACGCCCACCGGTTCAGCCACTCCTTCGTCTAGCGAAGTCGTCGCGGAGCAAAAGCTCCGGTTCCTGAAGATTCGTTCGTGGAAGGAGGTCTACGGCACGGGCGAAGGAAAGGAGCTTGCGCGGCAGCAACAGCAGCAGCAGCAACAGCAACAGCAACCGCTGCGTGAGCGCGGGTCCAGCCGCCTGGAACTGCGGAAGCGGTCGAGGAAGAGCTTTTCGTCTGTGGCGAGCGACGCTCTGGGGGACGACGCGCAGGTTTCATCCTCGTCACCTGTGGCCCCGAGCCCGCTGTCCAAGAGTAAGAAGCGAGAGTCATTTGGCGAGCTGGTGAAGGCCCCGACCGCCATTTCTGCGCCGACTATACAGCCACCGGGCACTCCTCGGGACGCCTTCATGCAAGAAATGGACGACGACGAGCTGGCGACCGAGATGGATGCGTTCGACCTTGACCGCTTCGGTACCAGCGATGCTGGCGCACAGCCCGGCAATGGAGACGGCAACCCGGACGGATTTGCTGATCATGGGCTGTCGTATTACCACGATCCGCAGAACTACGCTGCCATCCCACCGCCGCCGCCACCGCCGCCGATGGAGGAGACGAGGTCAGTTGAGCATGAAGACCCGGATCGAACATCGGCCAACGACTGTGATGAAGACTTCGTGGACTGCGTGGACATTGATTTGGGCGACCCAGACGCAATGATTCCTCCTCCGCCTCCGCCACCACCGCCGCCGCCTCTGTCAGAAGCCGAGCAAGAGGATAGTGAGCACTACGACCAAGACGAACAGCCAGAAACGACTCGGGAAGTCCAGACGACCGATCAATCGTCGAAAGAACTCCCGGAGGCTCCATGCAGTGGCATGTTGCACGACATCCGACTGGGCGTCTCGTTGCGGCATGTAAAGGTGAGAGAGTTGTCATCGCTCGTGACTAATTTGGCGGTTTCTTACGCGTCGTTGTTTGTCCATGCAGACCGAGTGATGCGAGGCGCAGCGCCGGCCAGCGGCCGCTTCAACCAGCTCGCTGCTGCAGCAAATCCTGGAGAAGCAGCGGAATCTCCGCAGTGTAGAGGCGCGGCCGTCACCACGCCGCCTCCACGGCGCGTCAAAAGGTTTTACTTCTGCATCGCCAGGAGGGGTGTTCGCGGACTCGATCGCGCGGATCCTGGAGCGCGGTACGGCCATGGCGTACGAGTTCGACAGCGCCGAGTCCAGCGTCGACGACGAGTGGTAAGGCAAGGAGGTAGACGACTCCGCGATGAATGCAACACGCAATGGCAATGAACAAAGTAGGGACGAGCGACACGCTGCAGCTAGCAACTACTGAGTCGCTCAGGGTGTACGACATTGCTCGGTAGCCATACCTTCCGGAGTGGACCGGCGACAAGACATTGGAGGGCTTGTGAGGAACTGTTTGCTCGGCTTGGTGTTGCGCCTCATGTGGTGTAAGGCTTTTTAGGATGGAATGGCACGGCTGTGAGCTGCAGGAATGCACTGGCGCCTCATTGACGTGCCGGCACCTTCGACGTACGGCGTGTTCCGGACCTTTGAGCCGCGTCAGCCGCCCCTCCAGTGCTCAGCAGCCACTCGTCGCTCTCTCTGCTTCAACCGAACAAGCCTCGCCGCGAGATACACCTACGGCAAAAAGTATTGCTCGCTATCCCGACACGCAGAAACGAGCGCGATCTTTGCTTCGACGAGCGGCGGAACGGCCCCAGGCGACTCGTCGCCGCCTGCCGAACGGGGCTCCTTTATCGATGGAAACCAGGAAACTAGCGATGCTTTCTCCTTCAAAACGCGATCCACCAGCAGCCCAACCAGAAAACGAGGCTGGCGGCACGAATGGTCGGGCGTCTGCTCGGCGGAGGGTGCGCGATCTTTGGCGCTGCTGGCCATTCGTCACCGCTTGTTGTGCGATCCAACCGCGCGCCAAGAGGCGGCCGACCGGTCCGAGGCGTCGCTGCAAGATTCCTCACGCCTGTTCTTAGCGGTCGCGGCAATCTTTCCACCCGAGCAACGGCAACAGAGAGGGCAAAACCGCTCGATACTCAGTTAATGAATGGCCGGAGTCGGTCGGCCATCCAATACAGCGACGAGTCGCGGCATCGTTCGATCCTTTGATCGGTCGCCGCAGCTCTTGATTTGACGCGAGTCACGTGCATCGTTGACTTGAAAATTGTATGCATTCAAATTTGCGGCTGGCTGCCTTTGAAAAGCGTATCTTTGGTGAGCCTCACTCAACCAGAGGCAACAACAACACCAGCAGCGCCCGACGAGGAGAGAGCGAAGCCTCTGGATCCACCTCTCCCAAGTGAATCACTTTGCGATTTGCCTCGTGCTGAGCCCAAGTTCCTCTCACTCAACTCGTCCAAGGCTCGCAAGGCCCCAAGAAGATGAAGGTCGCGCTCGCCGTGTCCGTGATCGCGGCAGCGGTGGCGCTCGCGTCCGGCAAGACCGCGACGACGCAGCTTGTGCCCATGCGCGAGACGGTGCTGCCATCGTGGTCCCAAATCGCTCAAGGCGCGTCGGCTGTGCAGCTCACAACCGTGCAGCAGTACTGGAGCAAGCTCGAGGACGCCGACATTGAGACGTATTCGGCGGCGATGCCGACCAAGGCCAAGCAGAAGGCGGCCAAGAAGCGCATCGTTAACTACTACAACGCGGCCGAGACCTGCCTCAAGCGCCATTCGCTCAAGAAGCAGTTCAGCGAGGCCAAGTACCAGACGATCATGACCAAGGTCGGCCGGTGCCTCGCCGGCAAGAAGAAGATGCCCAAGTTCCGCGTCGCCATAACGTTGGCCAACGCCGCACCGGTCGTCGAGGACGTTGATGAGACAGATGATGATGTCGAGGAGACCGTGACCGAGACCGAGCCCATCGAGGACGACGACGACGACGTGGTGATGACGACGACCAGCCAGGAGACTACCACGTACCAGGAACCCACCATTACCTACCAGCAGCCTGCCGTCGAGACCACCTACCAGCAGCCTGCTGTTGAGACGACCTACGAGCAACCTGCCGTCGAGACGAGCTACCAGCAGCCTGACGTGGAGACTACGTACGAGCAGCCCGCCATCGAAGTTGCGCCCGTGGAGGAGCACTACGAGCAACCTGCTGTGGAGGACGAGCCGATGGACATCATGTCCATGCCCAACCTGCGTGGATACGACGAGCAGCCGGTCGCTGAGGAGCACTACGAGCTGCCCGCCGAGGAGACTCCGGTGGCTGTGGAGGAGCCGTACGTGCACCACTAGCAGACCATCGAAGAGCTCCCGACCGGCGTTGAGGAGCCGATCTTGCACTACGAGCAGCCTGCGGAGGAGCTTCCTACCGGTCTCGAGATGCCCACCGAGGAGGATCACTATGAGCCTACGGTGCCCGATCTTGTGGGCGACTACCAGGAGCCGATCGAGGAGCACTTCGAGCAGCCGACGACCTCGAACGACCTCGGATACGAGGAGATGCCGGGTCTGGAGGGCGTCCCGGTCGAGGAGGAGCACTACCAAACTCCTGTCGAAGAACACTACGAGACCCCCATCGAGGAGCACTACGAGCAGCCCACCATCGAGCAGCCTGCCGTTGAGGAGCACTACGACCAGCCCGCTATTGAGGAGGGACCGATGGACGTTATGACCATGCCCAACCTTCGCGGTTACGACGAGCAGCCGGTCGCCGAGGAGCTTCCGACCGGTCTCGAGATGCCCACGGAGGAGGGACACTACGAACAGCCAGCGAAGGAGCACTATGAGATCCCCGGCGCGATCGACAACACTCTTGGTTACGAAGAGATGCCTACCATTGAGCAGGCTCCGATAGCCGAGGAGCACTACGAACAGCCCGCTGTCGAGGAGTCGCCCAGTCTCCGTGGATACGACGAGCAGCCTACGGAGGAGCTTCCGACTGGCCTCGAGATGCCCACCGAGGAGGATCACTATGAGCCGGTGCCCGACCTCGTGGGTGACTACCAGGAGCCGATTGAGGAGCACTTCGAACAGCCCGTTGCTGAGGAGCACTACGAACAGCCCTCCACCGAGGAGTCGCCCAACCTCCGTACCAATGATGACCAGACCGCCATTGAGGAGGCCCGGGCTGCCTACGAGGAGGCATACGGTAACCCTGACACCATGGAGGCCCCAACGACTGTGGAAGAGCACTACGAGCAGCCCGCTGAGGAGCTGCCGACTGGTGCGGAGCAGATCACGAGCACTGCCGAGCAGCCCGCGGTCGAGACGCTGGAGGACTTTGGCGTGGAGGTGCCTGCGCAGGAGCAGCACGAGATGGAGCAGGCCGAGCTTGTGGTTGAAGAGCCGCTCATGGTCGGCGGGGACGAGTCGAGCCTGCCGCCGCCCGAGTGGATCCTGTACGGACCCGACTCGATGGAGGAGGCCCCCGTCACGTCGCTGCGCGGCTCCGACTACCCGTTCAGCCCGGCCTCGTCGGTCGTGCCGCCGTTCTGGGCGCTCGACTTTGACAACAGCGGCTTTGTGTCACCGCATGAGTGGGGCAACTACGTCGAGACGCTCAAGGGCCTCGCGCTCGCGGACGTGGCCAAGACGCGCGACGGCTGGGCGCTCGAGATGCTCACCAACATCGTCAACTACCACTACGCCAACCTGGGAGACTGCATCGGCCAGCACTTCACCGAGGTACGACCCACCGACAGTTGTCTTGGCTTTCAGAGCGTGCGTATGTGGGGATAGAACTAACGTACCTTGTGTCTCTTTTCGTGACAACAGGTGAACGCCAACGACATGAGCGAAGACACGTTCGAGCCGTTCGGCGCGTGGGTGCAGGGCAACTGCTACGTCAAGTTCCGCTACTCACTGTTCGCCGGCCTGCCGCCTTTCGAGTGGATCTCCCGCTGGGAGCCGACGGCCACGGCCGCGCAGATCGAGAGCTGGTTCACCGACAAGCTCGACACGGCGCGCGCCGACCTGGCCAACAACCGCGTCTTCGGTATCACGGCCGAGAGCGTCGTCATGCACGAGGCCGTCGTCAAGTGCGTCTACGACTACCTGCAGAAGGACGTACGTACTCGCTTCACTACCGCAAACCTTGCCGCTTGTTGCATCGCACTGGGCTCAGGCTCTAACGTTTCTCCTTTTTCTTGTGACCTCACAGAGCTCGGCCGTGATCGACCGCGACGCCTTCTACCTCGCGCTGAACGAGATCATCGGCTGCGCGGCCGGCTCGGCGTAGGCGAGGCGAGGCGAGCGTCCGCCACGTGTTGTGCCGTCCGAGTCAAGTGTGTAGCGTCGCGAGGTGTCGCCACCTCCAGCCTTGCACTTTGCATATCGTTCATCTTTCGATGCCTCTTTCGACGTAAAGAAGCCAATGCTTTCCCAGTTCGCGCTACATTTCCTTCCGCTTGCATGTGAACTGGTTCGATGTGGCCGATAACTGGCGACTGTAGCACTTCCAAGCAACATGGCACGGAGATGACGGTGTTCATCTCATGCAGAGCAAATCCCGTTGGCGATCTATGGGATGACATGGGTGAGCCATCACTACGGTGCAGTAGTAATCGCCGCCAACATCCAGTCCAGAGTGAAGAGCAGCGAGCCACAACGTCCGAGATAAAGTCTGCAACTGGTTTCGCTAGTCTAGCCAATCTCTCTCGCCCGACGCCCTGATCCTAAACTCTGCATTGCTGCCGGGAGCAAACGTGTCTGTCAGCTGTGGCGTGTCCATCCATCTTGAAGATCACAGCTTCTCCGAAGGGCTATCCAACTACGCCGAGACGCCGTTGTTGTTGTTGTTGCGGCCACGACCGCCGCCGCCTCGACCGCCGTTCCAGCCGCCGCCGTTGCGGTAGCCGCCACCGCCACGACGTCCACCGCCGCGACCGCCGCGCCCGCCTCGGCCGCCACGGAAGTTTCGCCGGTTGTTGAGGCCGACGGCGCCAAACGTCTCCGTGTTAAGGCGGCGCTCATCGCTCGCCGTCAGGCGGCCCTTGTTGCCTTCCAGCCGATCCAACGCGTCGCACGAGATCGTGTCGAAGAACGATGACTTCTGGTACGAGCCCTACTCAGTCATAGAGTCAATAGCAATGCAACAATCAGTCAGCCAGTCAGTCAGCCACACTGCTGAGAACTAGAAACGAAGCATCTCGGACGCACCTTGGTCTCCTGCACCTCGATCTTGGAGAACTCGGCTTCCTTGTTGAAGTCGTTCAGGCGCTGCTCAAAGTTAAAGTCGGCAACCGCGGCCGACTCGGGCGCTTCCTGGCTATCGCCAGGCACACGGCGCTCCTTGCGCTTGAGCAGATGACCACCCATGCCCGGGATTGTGCGGTTGCCCTGGCCAGTCTGCTGCTGCTGCTGCTGTTGCTGTCGCCGGCCGCCGTTGCCAGAACGCTCACTTTCTTCCGCCACCGACGGCGCCGTGGGCGCACTTTGCGGCTGCACTTGCGTCTGCGGGCGCGGCGACGGCATGTGCTGCGCATGAGCGCTCGAGACAGACCCTGGCGTCAACAGCACAGGCGCCGCGGGCTTGGCAGCCTTGATAGGCGACGGCGGCGCTTGCTGAGGTTGCATGGGCGGCACAGAAGGCGGCTTGGGAGGAGCTACAGCTGCAGCGGGAGGGGCAGGCGTAGGGGGGAGAGGGGGCGCCGAAGGAGGAGGCGGCGGGCCCGACGGCATGTGCGGAGGGGCAGCGTACACGCCAGGATAGGCGCCGGGCTGCGGCGGCATGGGCGGCATCGGCGGCGGGGCGGCCTCACACACGTGCAGGTCCTTGATCTCTGAGGCCTTGAAGGTCGCGTACTGCAGCACGTGCGGGGAGGGCGGGATGTGCTCGGGGCGGCGGCCTTCTGTGCCAAAAGAGCGCACATTCTGCAGCGCCACCATGCTCTGGCGCGTGTCAATGTTGAACAGGAAGCCCTCGTACCGGATGTCCGTCTTGGAGATGAGCGAGATGCGCGAACCAATGTACGGGATGCCGTCCTTGGGGCGCCCCGCGTCCGCTGGGGGCGCTGGGCCCGGCGGCAGCGGCGGAGGCGGAGGGTGCTGCATGTCGACCAGTCTACACATACGGACCACAAGATGATTCGAGAAAGGACGGGCATTTCGGACCGTTAGACATCAACGAGTACCGCGGGATGTAGGAGCCAACACACGCACGCACTGGGGACGGAGAGGCGACGCGAAGGGCGGAGCGGAGGGAGAGTGGGAAGCGGAGGCAGGGAGAGCGCTCGCGGTCAAGGTGTCGGTCGGTCGGTAGATCGGCTTGGTCGGCTTTTCTGGTGTGGAAAACCCACGCGTTTTTTGTATGGAAGATACGCCCACACTGGCCGCCCCTGTCCCGAATTTGAAGATGGGGGAAGGCGGGATCCGTCCCTCGTTTAGATTCACGAACTCGGACACTATATCTTTCAATTAAATTCTTAAATTTGTGTTGACACTAAATAATTGTACTGTAATTATTGGCTAATTTTATGTACCCGCCCGTGCGGGTTGGTGTCGCGCAAAAAGCCGCGAAGCGCTAGGTGACCAGTGCGGGAAGAAGGCTGCGTCGTTCGATCGATGGCCCTCGCTCAAGGAGTTTGCCGCTAACTCCTTGAGCGAAGGCGCAAATTTCTTTGTCGCAACCTCCTTGGTCGCAGGCCATCGATCGAAAACTTTGCGCGACTGGCGATGCTTGCGTGCGATCGATCGCAACTTTTGCGCGACTGGCGATGCTTCTGTGCTGAATTATCCTTGCGACTGCCGCCATTTGGGTGCACCGGCAGAAGCGCAAGGCGCGCAAGGGATCAGACCATGGCATCATCTCATCCACGCCATTGGCATGGATGGCGTTGCCTTGGTTGCAGCTGACTGCCGGCCTTAATTGATTGCCTCACCAAGCGCTTCATATACTGTATCGACCATTAGCGAACGCCCTATAGGCCCCGTCGTTTCTCAGACGCATGTCTCCTCTGTCTCTTCAACTATCTACGGAGCAGTGGCGCCGCACTGGTGGAGGGAGATGGTGCGGCCGTTGAGCGCCTGGCAGGCGCGCGCGTTGGGCGCCGGGATGAAGGCGCGGTAGACCTCGAGCTGCTCCTCGGAGGCCTCGACCGCGTCCTGCGCGACGATCCACTTGACGCCCTCCGAGTACGGCGGCGTCGTGAGCGAGCCGGCGTAGCGGTAGAACTTGCCCGCGAGCGGCTTGAGGTGCTCGGCGTGGATCTTGCCGAGCTTGGTGAGCGCGCGACCCTCGCGCTTGGCCGCCGGCAGCTCGTGCCAGAACTGCTCGAGGAAGGCGTTCTCGGCGCCCGTCGTGAAGAAGAGGCCCACCACGGCCAGCGCGCCGTCCTCTGACTGGTGCACGAGGTGCAGCTCCATGGCGCGCGCCTCGCCGTTCACCGTGTGCTCGCCTGCGGTTCATGGCACCAATCGAAGGGTCAGTAACGTAACGAAAAACATATACACGACGAGAGACACAGACGTACTGGGGGCGTGGAAGTGGAACTGCACCGTGTAGTACTTCTTGCCGTCGAGCACGAGGGAGTTCTGCTCCTTGTCGGCCCAGTTGACCTGGAAGTTGGGCCCGTGGTTGGCGATCTCGGCCTCGGCCGTACCCAGCGTCAGCGACACCTGCGTCGCGTCCAGCACCTCCAGCTTGTACGTCTCGCCGTCGTCGGCAATGTCCACGGGCGACTGCGTCGGCATCTCGGTCTGCGTCGGCATCCTGGCTAGTTTCTTGTGTTCTCTTGTTGTCTCCGCGGGAAGGAAATCGGGAAGTGATCGACCTCGCGCAAGAGGAGGGAGGCCCGCCACCGTGGCGAGCCTCTTGGCGGCCACGACGGCGCTGCGGGGAAGGGAGGAAGGATACAGGGCGACAGTGGAAGCGCTCGGACCAGCCAGGGGGATGAGGCGCTCCATCATTTACTGTATTGTACGAAGGGGCCAGGGTCGGGTGCAAAGGCTCGCGCTATGCTAGTGGATTGTACGCGTTGCTGCTGCATAGCAATCCCAGTCCGAATACAGCGCGCTGCCCGAACGGGTCAGCCACTATTTCTGAACGTGTCTCTCACTCGATCGGCAGTGGCCGTGCACAAAAGGATCACTCAGCGCGGCGGCGGACGACAATGCGTGTTGTTTAACAAACGCATTCGGAAGGGACGCCCACTCTGCACAGTCAGACCGACACGGAGCCGTCGCATCGCTCGCGAATGACGCGGCGCGCATGGGCGGCGGCGCAGCCATCGACGTCATCCACGGTTCGATAATGTACTGTATATAATCGTTAAACTAATACAATTAATTGATTTTACTAAAACAAAAAATGACGATGGAATCAATAATTTGATCCTTTTCAATGATGGATTGTGACGCGCATCCTGGTCGCCAGCAAGTGTCCCATGATGCACTTAGACACTCGGTCGCTCGCGCCGATGGTCTAGGATGGGTCAAGGCGCGTCAACTCCTGGCAGATTCTCGCACTGCGAGTCGCAGGGAGCAAGAGAATTTAGCGGAGACCGTGCAAGCCACACGCAACCTGATTGCATGCAAATGCAATGCAGTGGCTGCCGCCGATCGATTGCACTGACACGGCCGTGAACGCTCGGAGAGATGGCAGTGGTGTCGGCGCACGAGCGATGGAGACGAGTGAAGATGATGCCCACCACTTGGTGTGCGTGTCGCGATGTCCCCGCCAGCGAGTCTCAGGGACCGGGTCGAGCCGACGAGGCACCAAGATAAGAGAACGCTTGACGTCTCGCCGCGATGCATGCTCGGATTGCTCTGCAACACACGTTAGAAAGAGCATCGCCGGCTTGAACGACAGGCTCAAGCCGGCGTACCCCATCGCCGGGTCCTCGTTCGCTAACAGCACGCTCGTGTTGCGGACAGCCTCGAGCAAGCTCGCACTTCATTCGTCACGTCACGTACCTCGCTCATGCTTGAACCGCACGCGCTGGCGCCGAGTAGCTGTGCCCAATGCACGGCGCGCGCCATTAGCTCCCCAATCGAGGAATGTGCGATCGCCTCCGCTCTTCGCAGGATTTATCGCTCTGACTGCCTGCTCCAAGGGCCCCGCTCGATCGTTCTGGGTGCGCGGACTCCTCTTGGACGAACCACGACCGGCCGACACGTCATCCGTGTCAATCCGGACTGAGCGCTTGATTTGTCCTGCGCGTCCCACGCTCCTCGTAGTAGCGCTTCCATTTTATGGGCGCGGCTACTCTACAGCACGCTTCGCGGACCCCATTGCCATGCCGGCACGCAACGTGTTGTCCAACGCGCTCGCATGGCCACCTAGCACGGAAGTCCTTTGGCGCGTAGCCAGCTTTCCAGCCCCGAATCCACCACCACGCCGCCGCCGCCGCGGTTTCCCAATTTCGCGTACTTTATTCATCTATATGGAAGCCTGATTTCGTTTTTCTCCCGACGCTTCCGCGCATATATATGATATGAATCGCTGCTCGTGCCGCCGGTCCCCGCTTCCTTTTGTCGATCGGTTCGCGCGCGCGGGCGCGCGCGTGCGTCTGTCTCGCTGTCTGGCGATGGCGCTCCTACTGCTACTACCGGATCTTCCCCTCTTGTCTACGAAAAGATGAGCCGCGCGTGGCTTTGGTCGGCCGGGAACTTCATGGGCTCGGCGCCGGCGGCGCCGCCCGACGTGAGGCAAAAGACGGTCGCGAGCGTCGCGCCGGCGCCCAGCCCGGCCTTCTCGCCGGCGGCGCGCAGGAACGCGTCGTTCTCGATCTGTCCGAACAGCGCGCAGATCTTGCCGAACTCGACGACCGAGTTGGGCGCCAGCAGCACCAGGCCCCACCGGCCGCCCGCCACCTCGGCTAAGCACGCCATGATGTCCTCGACCAGCGACTCGGGCGTGATGGCGCCGCGCGGCGACTTGAGCCACGCGGGCGCCGGCACGTCGCCCGGCACGCCGTTCGCCGCCGCCACGAACCCGCCCAGCGCCGACGCGTTCCAGCTGACGATCACCGCCGGCCCGTCCTCGCTCACTGCAACCTTGGACAGGTGCGCGTCCACCTGAAGCCACGGAATTGCCGCATCAGGAGCGTTAGTCGAACGATCAGCTCGACTAAAGCGCGTAGATCGACAGAGCGCGCACCTCGGCCAGACAGTCCGTGTACGAGAGCGATGTCGCCATGGATACTGGTGTCTGTGTCTGTGTAATCTGCAGCACACACACACATAGGCACACACCCGCAACGTCAGTACCCGAGCCAGCCAGCCAGCTACACACATAGACAGAGAAGAACGCGTAGTTGAAGGCGGAAGCCGCGCGCACCTATGCAATGAGGGCTGCTCGCGCGTGACCGGCGGAGAAGGGGGATACCAAGGGGCTGGTGGTGCGGATGTAGCTTGAAGCACTGGGGGCGAGTCGTCCTCCTCCCAGTTGTGAACGCAGCCAGTCGATACGCAGTGTGAGACCTGCCGACTGGGCCGCGCGCTGGCGGTGAGTGCGCGCCGGGCGTGCGTGTGCCCGGCGCCGCCATCAGAGGCACGCTCCTTGTTCTTTCCTGGCCTGGGAGGCGGCGCATCTCCCTCCGTGGCAATCAGACAGGCAGCCCCGCGACAATGCCTACTGCCCAGGACGATGCGTATAGCTCGAGAGTATAGGAGTTATGTGGCCATAAATGTACAAACGGTAGGATACCACAGGTACAGCGGAAAGAAAGGGCGGACGACTGGTATACTGACAGTATACATGTACGTACACTGCTCGGCCAACTGAAGTTGAGTGTTGCGTTTGCCCTGCTTTTCGGTCTTTTACATGTACTGTACCTACCTACGGTAGTCATGGAAGTCGAGTCAGCATTTCCTCTTGTGCAGTACAGTCGTCCAGGTGTACAGTACAGTATTATAAATCAAGGACGTGGCGCATCTCGCCGCGCCGTTCCAACCGCGCAAGAGTCCGCGTCGGCTCCGATCGAACGCCTCGCGACGTCGTGATGATCGCGCGGCGCGAAGTGGAGGTTCAGCCGCTGCCACTCTTTGGCTCGTGTTCCACCCCGTCACGCCTTCCCCATCCCAGTCAACATTTGAGGCATCACGTGATCGACCAGTCTCGGGCGGTATCCGTCATTACTTGTCCCGTTCAGATCGACCCCTCTTGTGTCCGACATCTCCGCGAAAGGGTCCGTTTTCTCCGGACAAAGCCGACGTCGAAGCAACGTGCGTCAGAATGCGCACGGAAGCCGAACACAACCGCTCAAATGCTTTTTTTCTCCCCCTCCGTGTACCGGATTGTGCTCATGCGGGGCTTGGTTAGCTCAGCTCAGTCTCGCAATTGCATGCAGAGGGCTTTGTTTGGTCTGATCCGGGGGAACTAACGCATTCTTGAAGAAAAGCGAGGCCCGCCTTGAGACAGCGGGCCGCTCAGCTGCAGTCGTGCGCGCCTTCTGATGGAACGCGGCGGGTCTTAGGCCGCTCGTGCGAGCCCCACGCCGCCTCGCACGACTCTGCTCGCGATCTCGCCCCGGTTCTCAACTGCAGCAGCCAAGGTCTCTCCGATATCTTTCAGGTCTTGCACGTCGTAGAGTGTACAGTACAGTAGCCGGGCGGAGTTGTTAAAGGCCAACGGGCGTCCGTCGGACGACCACGAGAGACTGTCTGTCAAGTGATATGAGAGCCCAAACCGACGGGGTCCGCCACGCCAGCGATCCTGACCATAGGGCTCATCAGCCCGCGACCACAGAGGCCGGCAGGGCTACCCTTTCATACCGGTACTGTACCGTACTGTAGGCTCACAAGTGTACCGTAACATCACGAAAGGACGCGATTTTTGTGGCGGCGGCCACTCTGACGCTCCTGCCATAGAGCGACGGAGCCCGTCCAGCGTACAGTGTAACGCCCAGATACGCTGCCGTCACAATGTGCGTGCTCCCGGTGTGCTGCGTGGCAGGCGGGCGGCCCGTCGCCTGGACGTGGCGGGACGGGGCGGGCCGCCTGTTGAGTTGGAATGAAATGGGAGGGGACCAACAGGTGCATGGAAGGCGGGAGGGCACCAGACGGACGAACAAAGGGGCTCAAAGCCGAGCCGATGGCTCCAGCACCGGCGACGCAAGGGGTCCATTCCTCGGCCCAGGCGCACGCCACTGTCCCGTGACAAGGCGACGCGAATCCGTTCGAAAATTTTGACCCTTGTCCCGTCCGAACTGGGTCATGAGATCGTATAAAACGAACCACCAAATCAATTACAGTAGTGGTACAAGGTCAGGACATTAGATCTGGACGAGACGCTTTACGACGGACGACCGATCTGGTCGAATCTTTTGAAGGACGACGCTTCAAGCGCCCCCCCACAAAGAGACGCAGTCACGACCGTCTAATTTGATACTTCAATCTGTAAATAGTGTGGCATACACTTTTGATACAGTTTCCACGACAATGACCCCCTTATTCGAGGACACGTAGCCGGCCGTGTCACGACGCGCGGCGGCCCCAACATTCAGCGGCTACTCTCGCATTATTGACGCAGTTAACCGAAGAACGAACCGCCCAAGAGACCGCCCAAGCAACGCCCAGCGCTTCAAGCCAAAGGACCCGCCCGACATGGCCGACAGGATCGAGAACGCGAGCGCGAAGCAGCCCGTGACGAACGTGAAACCGCTGCCCGTGGTGATCGCGCCGGAGGACATGGTGCCGTCGTCGTCGGTCGTCGCAGCCATGGAGACGACCGCCAAGCAGCTCATGCAGTCGCCGCGCGGCTCGCCCGTGACGGGTCTGCGCAGCCCCGTGACGGTGGACCAGAAGCCCATCTTGATGCCCAAGCCCATGTCCATCTAACCGGGGAGCGAGGAAACGAGAGGACCAAGTTGTGGAACGTGAACATTACCAAGATTGTAAAAAGACGAGGAATTCGAGTACGAGGACCACTGCATTTGGACGTGTGCGTGTGCGTGTGGCGATGTGTGGGAGGCACCAGTTTGTCGACAGGTACGGGGTCTCGAGCGCGCTCTAGCGCGCAGTACGGGCGAGCCGCGGATCTCTCACTACACAAGGCATTTCACAGCGCTCGATCCGTGCTGAGGAGCTGGTCTAACCGCAGCCTCGCCGCATCTTCTTCGCGGCATGGTGATCTTGGCGTCAAAGAAGGTATTGGGTCGGTTACAGTATCAGAAATGTTGATACTTGCTTATTCGCTTGACCTGGCATGTAGCGGGTTGCGTACTCCCACGCGCTGGACGGGATGCGGTCGCCTGACCGTCGTGCCAGCGTCGCTCGTCGTTCCAGGACACGCCATATAGCTTCAGACCTTCCAGTACAATGAATACCCCATCTGTGAAGTTTGGCTGCACTTCCTGCTCTTGGAGCCGCGCGGTGTTGTTATTTGTCGAGCCCGCAATGTCGCGCAGCGAAGACGACACGAAGCCCGGTGCTTGAGGAATATACTCGTGGGAGTGGTCGACGATATGAGAGATCAGGGTCGCTGAAGCCTCAACAGCGGGAGTCCACCAACGACAGCAGCGCGAATGCCTTGTGGAGTCAGTTTGAACGTCGCTACCCGGTCGTTCATGTTGCTGCTTTTGGCGACGAAAGCGGCGCCACGGCTACATCCAAGCCTGCACGTCGCCCAACGAGGGTGTGTTAGTGAGCGCAGAGAGCTTTAGCTGACTAGCTTATTGTAGTCCAGTCGGAATCTGGTTTCTCATCGCCGCCACAAGTTGCTGAATCGCCCGCTCGGCACCAAATAGCGTCGACAGTAATCGTTGACGATTATCGCCGTTTATGCTTTGAGTATTCTCATTTCTGTAATGCTCGTTGGTGCTCGCCATCAAACTACAACGAATTTCGGACAGTTGAAAACCGGTTCGCTGCATCAGCGCCTCGAAGCATTGCCGAACTGACTCGATAAGCCGAGTGTGCGTGGCTCACATCGTGGCTTGGTTGCGCTTGGGAAGATCGAATTCCGGCTCGAGTACGCGTATGCTGATATTCCCCATCATTGTCTCCTCTTCTTCAGTCATTGCAACCAGTGGAGACGTCTGGGGATGAAAACGAAGGCTAATATCTGTCGAATCGATTCAACCACTCGAAAAATAACCCTCCTAGGGAGTTCCCTTCACTCTCGGGCGACCAGTCGGCAGTGCCAGTCGTGCGTGTACGGCAAGATTGCATCGCCCACGAGGCGGGCCGTGCGAACGACCGCGCTAGCTGTCGTGATACTTGCCAAACTCGGCACATCAGTCACGGATACGTCCACGGTATCGCCAGTGGAGACACATCCACGCCCCCCGCTGCCAAACCCACCGCGATATTGATACAGCCAGTCGTTGCGCTACTCTCTGAATAGGCAGCACCACACTGCTCAAGCTTGCGCCAACCGTGCTCGCTCGACAACAACACGTCGCCACTTAGCACCGAGCTTTTCTTTTTCGATACACGCTCTGACCGCCGGCAGCACTTCGTCATCGGCACGTCAATTCTCAGATTCAAAACCGCTCCATGTCAACAGCGACAACGCTAGCACCATCAGAAGGCACAAAGTTTGCGCCAGAAAGGCTGACAACACCGCCAGACGCGCTCACAGCACTGCTCAATTCGTCCATCGACGCGCCAGACACGATCGGTACTGAGCCAGACGCACGGCCCGTTTTGACTTGTCCACGATTCTGGTGCGGCCACCACCAACATACTCGTGCCCGCGTCCACCAAACCGCTTTCTGCCGCATCGTTCGCGCTATTGCGCACCGACACGCTTCCGTCGGTTCGAGTGAACGCCGTATCACATGTTTCAAGTACCGTACTGTACTGTGCTGTATTGTACAGTGAACCACTTCAACTTCAAGATGTGATGGGGTCCACACAAAGTAAATCTGAACCACAGCACCAACTCAAACCCCTACACAATGCAGTTCGTAATTTTTACTGTGCCGCGCGAGTATTCGGGATGGAAGGGAGCATGGGCTGGATCACGTTGATCGATGTCAGCTGCGCGTAGCCCTCAGAGACGCATAGCCGTATGAATGTGCCTCTCAGAGCCGTGGGTGCGTGCGTGAGGAGCAGGTCATGATCGTGATGTAGGGTGCCCTGAGCTGAGTTGACACTGTGAGCTGCGCTGAGCACCGCAGCGACATTTTTTTACTATAAGCAATCTTGTATGGTGTGCATTACAAAAAGACAAAGCCCAACCCGGCCAAAATGCACTTGCACAGCGTGAGCTGAGCAATTATTGTACACTGTACATTGTATTGCTGAGTCAGCCGCCGTTGCGCGCATCATCGGGTGTTAACACTTTTCATTGGTCATTTCTTCCAAGTTGACTGTGAATGCGCGATCACTAGTCGCCGATCAAGCGCATCACCGAGTGTTAACATCTTTTCATTGGTCACCTCACAGTCAACTAAGAATGCGCCATCAGCCACTGCTGCGCGCGTCAACGAGAGCTAGCACGATGCACGGCGAGTCATCCGAGGGACGCGCTTCTCATTGGACAGGATACTTTACAGCAACACCAAGTTGCTCAGCGCCCCACCCACTTCGGTTGTGAAGCTGTCCCTGCCGAGCGTGACAGTGACCGCCGCAAACAAATGAATGCGATACAGTAATACTGCAACACGGAACGCTAAACCGTATTAGTGTATCTTTTCTCCTGGTCACTTCAGTGCAGGACGCCACCGACATCGAGTGGTGCGCATGCGCTTCCCAGTGACCGAAACCGGACTTCATTTTCGTTTTGGAAGCCGAGTCCGCACGCTGAGTTCCTCCGGTACCAACATAGCAGCACGCACCACGATGGTCCACGCCCAGGAGGTTGACCTGGAGAAGAGCTCCGCCAACTCGTACGTCCGCCTCGACTCCACCGCCGATGTGCCCCTCGAATACGCCAACGGCGACACCTGGTACGCAAGGGCCCAGCGCTGGGCGGAGAGGCACAACATGGAGCAGCGCAGCATCGAGCGCGTGCCGGAGGACGAGCGCACCGATACTTCGTTGCTGAATGTCTGCACCATGGTGCGTTGCTGCTAACGGGTGACTGGTGCTAGTGCTGCTGCTGATAGTATGTATATGTCTTGCTATAATCGTTCAGTGATTGTCTCCAAACATGGTAATGGGTCACTTCGCCGTCGGCGTGCTCTCAAAGGCCCTCTGGGATCTGGGTGTGGTGGACGCCCTTTTGGTTATCCTCTTCGCGAACCTGGTTGGAATGGTGCCCGTCTGCTACTTCGCGTGCTTTGGGCCGACGTTCGGGCTGCGCCAGATGATTCTCTCGCGATTCTGGTTCGGCTGGTACGGGGTCCGCATCGTCGCCTTCATCAGTGTGTTCTCCGGGCTTGGCTGGTCGTGCATCAACGTCATCGTCGGCGCCGAGCTGATTCACGCGGTCAGCTCCGACATCCCCGGGTGGGCCGCCATTATCGTCATTGCCTTCTGCACCTTCGCGATCACGCTGTTCGGCTACAAGGTCGTCCACATGTACGAGTTCTGGGCGTGGCTTCCGAACTTCATCGTGTACCTGATTCTTCTGGGAGTCTTCGTGCATTCGGGAGACTACGAGCACATCCCCATGGGGACGGGTTCGTCGGAGATGTCAGGTGTGCTGAGCTTCTTCGCCGTCGTGTTTAGAACCGTGATCAGTCCGAGCGTCATGGCAGCCGACTACACGGTGTACCAGCCCGCGACGCAGAGCAAGATGAAGATCTTCTTATCGACGGGTGCTGGCCTTGCCCTGCCATCGATATTCACGGAGTCGATCGCTGTCATCGTGATGACGGCAACGGGATTTGACTCGGAGGCGACGGACAACCGGTATCTCAACGGCTACAACGAGGCAGGTGCAGGGGGCTTGATTGGCGCGGTGCTAATCCCTGCTCTTGGCGACTTCGGGCGCTTCTGCATGGTCATCATGGCGCTGTCAACCATCGCCATCAACTGCGCCAACATCTACTCCGTTTCGCTGAACATCAAGGTGCTTGGGCGGTGGACGGAGGTCGTCCCGCGCTTCATCTGGGCTGGCGTAGCTGCTGTGGTCTACTCCACGCTCGCTATCACCGCCTTTTCGAACTTCGAGACCGTGCTGAACAACTTCATGAACTTCATCACCTGTACGTACTTTGCTAGTGCCCGGTGATGCCTCGATGTCATGACTAACAAATGTGTCTGACTTTGATAACAGACTGGGCTACGATCTATGCAAGCGTCGCGCTGACGGAGCACTTCGTCTTTCGCCGCGGCTTTTCCGGCTATGTGCCAGAAGACTACAACACTCCGTCCAAGCTGCCGCTGGGATTCGCCGCCATCTTCTCGCTCGGGATGGGCTGCGTCGGAGTTGCGATGGGCATGACTCAGACGTGGTACGCTGGCCCTCTCTCCGGCCACGGGGACATCGGCTTCGAGCTCGGGTGTGCCTTCGCTGTTATTGGTCTTCTGATCGCGAAGCCGATTGAGTTGCGCTTTTTCGAGAGACGAATCGGGAGTGATGCAAGACCTTACTGGGCTTGGCACCACCAACATGCAGTGAAGACTGACAGCACAGGATTCTTCCACCGAGGATAACGCTACATAAAATCAGACCCTTCGGGAACCATGCGACTGTCAAAATGTTAACAGAGTGAGTACTGTACACTGTACGTAAACCGTTGTTCGACACGTGCACTCTACATAGGTGTAAGAATGGAGCATCCTTGTGTCGCGCACAGCAATGTGTCGCGCACAGCAATGTGTCGCTGGACGCGGATGGGGGTGCAACGGCTAGAAGGACAGTGATAGTGACCCAAGCGAGAGAGATGATCAACAAGAAGGAGATGAGAGGGACGCAAACGACCGTTCGCAGGCCGGTGACAGTCGGTGAGCCAACGGAAGCAGATGAAGGCGAACATGGGGCGGTAGGCGATGATGCCGTTGGGAGACCGCATGACCACGGACGAGGAAAGGAGGAGTATGGAATGGGTTCAACGACGATGAGTGCACGCCGTTGACGGAGAAGTGCCGTTGAGTCCCGTAGTGGGGAGCGAAGGGCGAAGAACGGCGACGGCGCTCAACGACCACGAGCGACACTTCAAGATTTGCTGCGCGGACGAACCGTGAGCAGCAAAGAG
>JAADYG010000573.1:0-20670 GCA_023338115.1 Phytopythium boreale | reverse complement strand
TCAAGTGCGGAAAAAAATGCTGCCATCGTCTCAAATACGATTTGAGGAGTATTTGGGCCGATTTTGAGCGTTGTAGAGTTCCTGTTGGCTGATTTTCGGGCCAAAATTGCGACCTCATTTACTTTTGGCCAGGACTGTAGTGTGGTGCGGTGGTGATTGAATTAATCTTTTCACCGCAACTGTGGTTATCGAGGTCAAACACCACCGATTGATTCAACACTTGAATACTAGACGGTCTGGTATTCGATTGGGTTACGATTACGTTTGGGGTTACGTTGCCTTTTTTTTTTCGAAAGGCGACACAACGGCTCTCCCCCCCCTGAGCCACTCGCCGCGCTTTTATTGGGAGCGCCAAAGGAACGAGCGCCGGAGAGATAGAGGCCTGTATACGGGTCGGTTCGATGGCGACGACGACGAGCAAAGTGGCGACGGCCGAGGACGTGATCGCGCTCGTGGGCGCCGCGGCCGATGGGTCGCCCATGGAGTCCACGATGCAGCAGCTGCTGCTGCAGGTGCAGGCGCAGCAGGCCGAGGCGCTAGCCGCGGCAGCAGTGGCGGCGGCGTCTTCGTCGGCTTCGGGCTCCGCGCCGGCGCACGCGGACGCGTCGGACGCGCATCACCAGGCGCTGCTGGCCGCGTCCGAGGCGATGGAGAGCGCGATGAAGCAGCAAACGATGGCGGCAATGGGCCACGACGTTGCGCAGCCGATGGAGGTGATCCCAGTGACGGGCGGCGTGGGGAGCGACGCCGTGGATCAATCCGCCGACGGCAAGCCAGCAGCAGCAGCAGTAGCGACCTCGGCGGCGGCAGGTTCGAGCGAGGGGGAGACGGCGGCGGTAAAGCGCAAGAGCATCCCGCTGAGCATGAAGAAGGAGGCGATCGAGTGGATCATGGGTCCGGGCAAGGGCATCCCGTCGCGCGCCGAGAAGCACTTCAGCGCGCTCAACTGGGAGGTGAGCGCGTCATCATTCCGCAAGTGGTGGAAGAACCGCGACAAGATCCTGGGCGACTCGTCCAGCAAGAAGCGCATCTCGGGCGGCGGGCGCAAGCCCTACCTCGAGGACGCCGAGGAGAAGCTGCTGGTCGTGGTCATCCAGGAGCGCGCCAAGAAGGACCGCGTGACGCGCAAGTGGATCGCCAAGACGGCGCAGCACATGTTCCAGCGCTCCAACATGAGCTTCAAGGCGTCCGAGAACTGGGTCACCAAGTTCATCCGCCGCAACGGACTCACGCTCAAGCGCAGCTACGTCACGTACGAGCAGAACCAGCAGCCGCCCGCGTCCGTGTCGGCCGCGCAGCTGGCGCACTTGGGCGTCGACCCGGCGACCTTTAGCGCCTCGATGGCGGCAGCAATACCGGAGTCTTCAGCCGGAGGCATTGGTGCTGGCGTCGGCAACACCGACGCGCACGGCAGCGGCATGGACGACGCCATGGCGCAGCACCCAGACGTGTCCAAAGCGTGCGTATTGACTCTGTGGCTGCTGTCTTACAGATGTGATTGGCAGTGCGACTGACTACTGTTGACGGTGTGTGGCTTGTTGACAGGGTGGTCGTCTGAGAGTGCCGCCAAGTGCGTCTCTTTCCGAGCTCCCGGCAAAGAGTGGAGGCGGCCCAGGACAAGATGGAGAGGCGCACAAGCTCACTTCCTTGAGGTTCAACCGGGTAGAAGCTGGCGGAGGTGACCGTACCCCAGTGTGGCGGCCATGGTCTTCCCCATTTGCTCTACAGGGCGGGCCAGCTCACTCTTGGAGTGGCGAGTGTGGCGGCCGCTTTGGCCGCTTTCCACTTCGCACATCTCTCCTGCGATCCCTCGAGCGTTTTGCTGTCTATTATCTAAACCTCTCCATGCATTATACATAAGCAACAAGAACACGAGACGATCATTATCACATCACACCCATGAGAAGCTTAAGCTTAGTGACGGCTTGAATCTACACCATTCGTCAACATCAGGTACGAAGCATACGTGTTCTGTCAAGACAAATGACCAACATGCATGATTTCAACCAATGGTAAGTCTTCATAATACATATCGTGCACTTTTGATTGGCTGAAATGCTTGACACGGGTATAGTCCGCCCCGCGTCTCCTTCCCCAACATACAACCCCAAAGAGAACCCACACGACGCGGCACCATGGCGGACGGCGCGGACGGGATGCAGGGCGCGCTGTGGGTGCGCCGCGCGCGCGGAAAGCTGCTGCGCTCGTGGGCCAAGCGCTACTTCGTGCTCTCGCCCGACGGTGCGCTCCGCGAGTACGCGGTGGACTCGGGGAACCTCCGGAACAAGGCCAAGATGGCCAAGAAGGCGTCCGCTTCGTCCCGGCTCGGCGGCTCCGGCACGAACGCGCTGACGCTCCGACAGGAGCTGAACGTGCGGAGCGCGGCGGTCAAGATGCTGCCGCTCTCGTCGGCCGGCCGGCAGCACGCGTTCCAGCTGACGGTGCCCGCGGACGCGCACGCCTCGAGCTATAGCAGCGACACGGCCTCGGGCCTTCAGCTGTGTCTGAGCGCCGCGTCGCCGGAGGAGATGCACCGCTGGTTGCACGCGCTGCACCGCATGAGCCTTAACCTGAACTTGAGCCTGAATCTGAGCGGGAACGCGCTGGACTTGGCCTCGCGGTCGGCCTCGTCGAGCGCCATCGCGCTCGCGACGCCGTCGCTTCCGCTGCCGCCGCCTCCGCCTCCGCCGCCGCTCCGCGCGCTCTCATCCGTGTCGCTGGCCTCTTCGTCGTCTGCCTCGGCGTCGCCATCGTCGTCGAGATCGTCCTCGCCGTCGTCATTGTCCCCGCGGTCGCCGCCGCCGTCTCCGTCCGCGTCGGAGATGGAGCTCGCGCAGTACGAGGACGAGTTCGTGGACGTCTCGGGCGTTCAGCGCAGCGACATGGCGCACCTGAGCGCCGTGTACGAGTGGATCAACGAGTGCCGCGTCAAGACGACGCGCGCCGTGCGCGTGGGCTCTGGAGATGGCTCGGCGCTCGTGCCGCGCGGGTCGCTGCTCGTCGCTGTCAACGGGTCGTCGCTTCAAACGCTAACTCCGGACGAGATCCGCTCGACGCTTCTGGACGGGGAGCCCGTGGCCTCCTTGCGATTCCTGCGCAGCCCCTTGAAGCGTGGCGTACTCAAGTGCAAGATCAACAACAGCAGCAGTGGCGTTGGCAACACAACGGGGAACGGTTCGTTCACTTCGCAGCTCAAGACTATGGCGCAGCTCCGTTCTACGATGGCCAACCGGATGAGCGGTCGGATGGCCGCGAAGGAGACGGTCGCTTGGCGCGAGCACGTGGTCGAGATCGACGGGGACGTGCTCACGTATGCTCTCACAACCGCAGAAAACAGCGGTCGGTCGCTTTCATATCACCAAGCGCTGTCTTCGACGGGCAATAGTAGCGGCGGTGGCGTGCGTCGACGACTCACGACCGGCCATATCGGAGGCAACGGCAGCATTTTCGATACAAACGGCAGCAGCAGGAGCCAAGTCCGTCGGGGGAGGCGCTCGATCGCGCTCACGGGTGGATGCACGGTCAAGCCCATGCCGGAGCGCGTGGCCGACGGCGAGTTCTGCTTCTCCGTCTCGTCGGCGTCCTTGGCATCGTCGTCCTCATCGTCGAGCAGAGCGAACAAGCCCGGCGCGGTAGTGTTCCAGGCATCGTCGGAGCGCGAAATGCGCCAATGGACGAACACGTTGAGGCGCGCGATCGCCATCAGCGAGGGCTGCGTACCAGCACTCGACCGCGAGTATATCGACGCTCTCCAGCGAATGACCGCGGGTGGCATACCCCAGGATAGCAGAGCGGTGCACGGCACTGTTCAAGGTGATTATAACGACGCTGCTCAGCCGAGTGACCTCCTTCTAGAGGCAATCCACGAAGACGTGCCGGTGATGTCTCTTTCACGAGCGAAAGACTATGAATCTGGCCCACCCGGCTTCGACGAAGACGATGGAGACGATACCAGCGGCTCTGGCGTCAACGACGACCAAGGAGATGTGGTATCACCAGCGATGATAACGGCTCAACACCTGCCGGAGACCGAGCTATCAGGCATGCTGCTGTTCTTGCAGACGCAGGGACGGTTCGTGGAGGCGCTGCAGCTCGTCGGCAGGAACACCACCATGCGAGGGACGTACTGGCGCGAGATCTTCCAGTGGGCAGGCGTCCACACGGTGGAAACCAACGCCAGCGACGATCGAGTGGACGCGCACGCAGCGACATATCACGCGCTGCTGTACTTGCCGCTCTCGGAAGAGTGCGTTTCTGTTGGTTTATAGGCGTGTTTGTCTGTCTGTCCACCCTAACGTGTTCTTCTTGGTACTTTTACAGAGACGAAGTCCAAGTGCAGAAAGACATCCCGCGCACATCCAAGTGGCTTTCAGGCTCGGCGGGCGCTCCGGAGCTGGACGACGCTCGTATCCAGACGCGACTCGAGAAGCTTGGGCGCGTGTTGCACGCGTTCCTCTCGAGTTGTGCGCTGGACGAGCACCAGAGAGCGGTCGCGGACGGAACGCGCGCCATTGACACCGATATGGACCCGTCGCGGAGCTTTTACATGCAGGGCATGAACGGGATCGCGTTCATCTTGCTGGAGGTGCTGGAGGACGACGAGGTCGCCGCTTTTGAGTTCCTCCGCGGGCTCGTGGCGCGCGTATTGCCGCACGTGTTCGGCATTTACGGCGATGCGCACGACGACACATCGGACGGTTCAAGCACAAGTGTTGGAGGTCGGACGGGGGACCACTTCGATCTGTTCAACTCGCTCGTCGAGGTTGGCAACGTGCTGCAGGACGTAGCACAACTGCACGTGCCGGCGTTTCACGCGGCGCTAGAGCGTGCGGGCATCCCCGTGTGCCTTCTGGCCTACAAATGGTTCCCGACGCTCTTCTCGGACCTGTCGCTGACGGCCTACCACTCGCAGCTGCGCTTCGACACGATGCTCGTGATCTGGGACGCGTGTCTGTTGCTTGGGCTCGAGGGTCTCTTCGCTGTATCACTCGCGCTGTTTGGCGCCGCTGAGGATGCAATCTCGGCGCTGGGCGCCGACGCGAGCGCCGAGCAAGTCAGCTGGACCGTGGGCTCGGTTCTGTCGCGCGTACCGCCCGAAGACCTCATCACGAGCGTCTGCGAGGTGCTCGAGCTCTGCGTGCACCCGGTGCTGCTCAAGCTGCGCAACGCGCACCGGCGTCGCCTGCAACTGGGCTACGCCAAGGCCGGCCACGGGTTCTCGGAACAAGATGCGGCGTCGTCAGCGGCAGTGGAAGTAGCGGCAATGACGGTCACGGACCTGGACTCGGGCCAGCAGTTCGCCATCTCGCACGCGGGCAACGTGGCGAGCCTGGGTACTTCGTGAGGGGTGAGGAGTGGTAGTATCCTCGTGTCGACCAGACCCGTGGTGCGATGGCTCGTGGGAAGCTGGGAGCCGTGACATGCATTGAAGTTGCCGTTGTCAACCCATGCTATTTCAGTTAAGTGCTGCGACGAGACTTGACATAAACTTATTTAAAGTATTAGACGCGAATGTAACGGTTAAATGTTCGTAAATACCAGCTCCTCCTGCCACCAAAAAACAAGAAATTGGCGGGAACCTCTCCGAAATTGGCGAGAAGGAAGCGGCGAGAACCCCGAGGGAACATGGCGCGGCTCGTGTACCTGCTGTCGCCGGCCAAGACGCTGGACATGTCGGCGCCAGCGCTGCGCCTGTGCTCGCAGCCGGCGCTGCTCGAGGACGCGCACGAGTTGGTACGAAGCTGGGCAGTCAGCCGAGCATGTTGATGATGAGGTTGGCGGTGCTTTCGGCGCACGATGGTGACGTGTTCTGTGTTGCGATACCAGGTGAAGCAGCTGCAGAAGCTGTCGCAGGCCAAGGTCAAGTCGCTGCTGGGCGTCAGCGACGCGCTCGCCAAGCTCAACTACGACCGGTACAATGCCACTGCCTACATGGTTAATTGTCCCGGTCACTTGATCATGGAGGACTGATCGCGAGCTGAACGACGCCAGGTACCAGTCGTTTGAGTTCATCAAGAAGGAGACCGAGCCGCTCGCGCCACGCGCGACATTCAAGCAGGCCGCGCTCGCCTTCAACGGCTCCGCGTACCAAGGTGGGGCTCTCGAAAGCCGGAACCCGACGACAGACACGAGCTACCCGGCAGAAAACAACTAATCGGAGTGATGGCGTCGGATATCTAGGACTTGCCGCGGTGGAGCTGTCGGAGAGCGACTTGACCTACGCGCAGCACCACCTCGTCATCCTCTGCGGGCTCTACGGTAAGCAAGAAGGCGACGTCACTGGAAGCGTTCGACAGCATTGCGGTGATCTAATGCATTGCCGATCGCCTGCTACTGCCTCCAGGGACGCTCCGCCCGCTGGACCTGATCCAGCCGTACCGCTTGGAAATGGGCCAGAAGTTTGCCAACGAGCGTGGCGGCGACCTGTACGCGTTCTGGGGCTCCACAATTTCTGAGCAGCTCAACGCGCACTTTGCTCGGATGGGTTCGGACTCGGACGCCGCGGGAGGCGAGAAGATCATCGTGAACGTGGCGTCGCAGGAATACTTCAAGAGCGTGCGCCAGGACGCGCTGGACGTGGACGTGCGCGTCGTGGACTGCGTGTTCCAGGACGACGGCAAGATCAAGTCGGTGTACGCCAAGCGCGCGCGCGGACTAATGTGCCGCTTCCTGATCGAGCGCCGCGTCGACTCGCTCGACGGTGTGCGCGAGTTCAACCTCGAGGGGTACAAGTACTCGCCGCGCGCGTCCAGCGACTCGACGCTCGTGTTTAACCGCTCCGGAGGCGCCGCCAAGTGGAAGCAGGCGGCGGCCACCGCCACCAAGACGAAGAAGCCACGCTCATCACCGGCTAAACCCACAAAAGCCACGCAAGAAGTGAAGGAGGAGGGAGAAGCGACGTCCTCGCTGCGACGATCGACTCGCAAGAAGCGCAAGACGGAGGCGTGAGAGCCGACGGAGTAGCGAAGACGGAGTGTAAATAGATGAACACCTTTGATGACGGTGACTACATCGGGAGACTGTCGGTCGGGCCAACAGTAGCGGCAGTACATGTCATCTGCCGATATATAGAGGAGAGGGAGGGGTTGTCCGCCCTTCATGCCGCTGCGGACACGGGTGCATGCTCGTTGGTCCGGCGCACGGGCTGATAGCGCGCTCGGAAGCTCTGGAACTCGGCCTGGATGCCGTACATGAGCCCGCTGAAGAGGAACACGCCGGAAATGGCGGCCGGGATGAGCGACGTGAATGCCCAACCGACCACAAAGCCCGAGCATACGAGTGGGAAGACGAGCAGCAGCATCATAAAGATCGGCGGCGCGTCTCCACAGAGCTTGGTGGGCCGCCGCAGGTCCGGCCGCGTGAAGCGCAGACGCACCGCCGCGAAGATGAGCAGCATGGTCTCGAGCCCTTCGAGCGCGTTCGAGACGAGCACCATGTCCTTGGTCTCCAGGTTGATCACGATCAGCACGACCGCGAGGCTACCGAAGATCACGCCGTGGTCGATATCGTGCGACTTGTACCGGCCGAGACCCATCCTGTTCATACCAAGACGTTGTCAGCCACACTGCGAGCAAGAGCAAGCTAGACACGTCTACGGTGAGGCACTTACATGCCGAGGGAGCGCGGAGCGAAGCCGTTCTTGGCCATGCCGCACGCGAGGTAGGCGGAGCAGAGCAGCCCGCCGATGAAGAGGCCAGTGGTGCTGAGCATCGCGACCACCGTGACCCAGATCTCGTAGGGGAAGCCGCCGAGGAACTTGGCGGCGTCAAACATGCACGCGCTGCCGGTCCACGATGTCCACGAGGGCTCGCCCAGCGCGATGACGGGCGCGATCGGCACCAGGAACGAAAGCGGCGTGACCGCGAACGCGAAGAACATGACGCGGCGGTACGTCCGCGCGGGGTTCTGCACGCACTTGGCGAACACGGACAAGTTCTGGAACCCGTTGAAGTTCCACACGAGGTACGTGAGCAGGTCAGCGTACGCCACTTGGATGGAGCCGCTGTCCAGCGTCAGGTCTCCCTCGTCCGTGCTGCCGCTGGCACTGCTAGACGCGCTAGCAATGGAGTCGATGGAGCTGCTGCCGCTCGTGCTCGACGTCGTGTTGGCAAGGCGGAAGTCGGCGAGCGCGCTCCAGTCCTGCACTTTGACGGCGCTCCACGTGGCCATGAGCTGTTGTTGTGAGGGTAGACGTCAGAGCGTCAAATCGTTTACAAGTGACGGAGGGAGTGAGACAATACTTACAGCGTACGGGACGAGGACGAACACGGCGAGCGAGGCGGCGAGCGAGCCAACGACGCGCAGGTCGAAGAACCCGGGCAGCGCGAGCAGCAGTGCGAGCGTGGCCTTGGCGACGAACTCGAGGAAGGGCAGGCCCACGAGCCCGGCGACGCGGTAGATGGCGGCGATCGACATGGACGAGTAGATGGCGCAGTCGACGCAGTTGGAGACCCAGGACCAGTAGCCGGCCTGCAGTCCCATGCGCGGGCCAAAGACCGCGGCGATCCAGTACGCGTGGCCGCCGGCCTCGGGGATGGCGGACACGAGCTCCGTGACGGTGAAGGCCATGGGGTAGAAATACAGCAGCGGGAAGGCCACGAGCGCGCAGAGCCCGAGCAGCGGTCCGGCCGCGACGACCACTTGTTCGGCGCTCTCGGGACCGCCGCCCACGACGAAGTAGCACAGCGCCAAGAGCGTCACGGTCGTCAGCACGCGCGGGCTCGAGCGCTGTTGGTACTGGAGGCGGTGCTGGCGACGGTCACCCAGCTCGATCGCGCCTTCCTCCTCCTCGTCCTCCTCTTCGTCCGACTCGTCGCTGAACTCGAACTCCTTGTCGTTGCTCTTGGTCTCCTCGCGCTCAAAGACGCCGCTGCTGGAGCTCTGGCGGAGTCGTCGGCGGTCGCTCTTGGCCGTCGCCTTGCGACGAGACGACGACACGGGCGTCCCGCTCTCCAGCGGCACGAACGGCTGCTCTCCGCGCGGAGACCGGTCGCTGCTGCTCCAGCGGTCCGTCTCGTCCGTGAGTGAGAAGGAGGACGTGCCCTTGTAGTACGACTTGATGGTCGCGAGCGCGCCGCCGTGCGCGCGCCCGTGGGCCGACGCGGACGCCTCCACGCTGCCTCGGTTGCTGAACGTGTTGGTGGCGCTGCTGTGCAGGTCGCTCGGCCGGTGGGGCGCGCTGCCTCCGCTTCCGCCGCCGCTGCGAGCCGTCGGCGTCCCCGCCATTATTTTTTCTCGTCGCCGCTTGGGATTTCACAGTGCGGTGACGTCGGACGGAGAGATCGAGATGTGGAAATATATGGGGATTTGTATGGAGATGGCACACTGGATTTGACCAGGCGTCAGAAGTCAGTTGGTGAGCCCGTCATGCTCGTGGACCCTACCCGTGACCGTTAGGAAGAGCAATTTTGCGAGATGATTGGTGGAAATAGTGACAGAAACTGCTGAGTTGACATTTGGAATGTCACACTCTTGACGTTTTGGATTTCGCGGAAGGAATGTACCGTGGGGATGGTCATGTTTAATTATTGAATACATTAATTTATACTGAACCAATTATATGCACCAATGTTCAATTTCAATTATTTAATCTTGCTTAATTTAGGGAAATCTGTACTGAAGTTTATGCAAGAAGGGAGATGGTGTCATAAATGACACCATAGGTTTTTGAAGAAGTGCTGTGTAAAGATCGCAAAAATCGAGATGACCAGATCACGACTGATTTTTGCTTTTGCAGCCATCATGGGTGGGTACAGCAGACGCTTACTCTACTGTATTATGGTAGATTCTAAAATTCTGATTTCATTTCGAATAATACGGTACTGCACATGACGCCAAAATCATGATTTGATTGGCTAATAAAGTCGCATCTCTTCACAACCTTCTAAAAATTACCCAATGAGAGCCACGTAACACGGTTACGCCTCGTCCAGCGTAACGGCGTAACCTTTCGCGTATGTTCCGCGCCCCAACCGACACCATCCTCCTCGTCAGTCCCGCCGACCAGCTCCGCAGTCGTCTCTCTCGCTCTCCCCGCACTTCCTGGATTGCCGCTCGCCTCTGCTCCGACTCCTTGGCCCATTCCCGTCCGCCGCGCCCTCAACCGCGTCAGAGCCGTAGATCCTCTCCGTCGGGCGGAACGGAAACCTGATTGACGACCAAGCGCAAGTCTAACGTGACCTTGAAAATGGGCGGCGTGGACCAGCCGCTGCTCTCCATCTCGACGCAGGCGCCGCCGAACAACGGCGCGATCAACCAGGATGCGTCTTGCGCCGCCACGTCGATGCCCCCGCTGCAGTCGCGCCGGTTCTTGGACCGCGGCGGGCGCTTTCAGCAGTCGCTCGGCACCTTCAAGTACGTCGACAAGCGTCGGTCTGGTCTTGTTTGGAGGGTAATCTTTAACTCCACATGCTACAGCCTTAAGCGCACGGGCGGGGACTGGCGCCGCATCTACTGGGACGACCCGTTCCACACGGTCATCAACACACCCACGTCGCGCATCATCACGGGCATCTTCGTCGCGGTGCGTCCCGCTTTCTCTGCTGCAACCCCGATGCTGACGGCGCGCTTGCTAACTTGCAGACGTTGCGATAACGCTGCAGTACTTCTTCATCATCTTGTTCTTCGCCATGGTGTACCTGGACATTTCGAACCGGCGCTCGGAATGCCACCTCGGACTCGTCAGCCTCATGGACTCGTACATCTTCTCGCTCGAGACCATCGTGCGTTATGCACTTGCGGCCACCGTCGACGTCGTCATCTTCGAGCAAGTCGCTCACCTAACGAACCGCGCGTACCTGCTTTGCTCATGTAGATGACGATCGGGTATGGCGCGCCGACGGACGACATTTTCTACGGCGGGTGCTCGTCGATGGCCATGCTCCTGACGCTCGAGGTTCGTGACGCGACTTCTATCCGTCAAAGTGGTCATACCATCGTCTAACTCGGTGCATCTGCGTGTTAGTCGTTCGCGGGCATCTTCTTGGACTCGATCTGTATTGGCATCTTCTACGCCCGCTTCTCGCGCGCAAACGTGCGTCGCGTGCTCTGTTCCCAACATCGTTTCACGTCAAACACTCACCTTGCCGATTGCTTGACACTGCAGGCACGCGCCAACACCATCATGTTCAGCCAGATGGGCGTCGTCCGCAAGATCCGAGGGCACTACTACCTCATGCTGCAGGTCTGCGAACGGCGCAAGCACCAGCTCGTGGAGGCGCACGTGCGGCTGTACGCTGTGCGTCACGAGGTGAGCAACGACGAGCTGCCGGACAGCCTCTTCCAGTGCCAGCAGATGCGTATTCAGCAGCCCGACGATGACAACGGAGCCATGTTGCTCATGGTGCTGCCGCAAGTGATTGTGCACCGCATCGACCAGTGGAGTCCGCTGTTCCCGCGCGAGTGTCTGCCCGAGTCGGGCCACTTCCCGAACGTCTGCCCTTCTTACCCAGACCCATCCATGCGCCAGGTTGATATCGACAATGGCAACCGCGATGGCATGCCGGCTGCAAACGGCGGCGCTCGACCGTACAAGGATCCGACCAAGGCGCAGATCATGAACCACTTGCGCCAGTCCGAGGTGGAGGTGATCGTCATCCTCGAGGGCATCGACAGCCTCACGTCCAACACGATGCAGGCGCGGCACTCGTACACGCACGAAGAGCTCATGTGGGACGCGACGTTTGAGCGCTGCGTTGTGAAGACCGCGCAGGGCATGTCCATCGACTTCGACCGCTTCCACTCGCTCAAGCCGGCGCCGCCTGACGCGGACAAGTGTGTCATGGCTTGCCAGTACTGAGAGCGCGGGCCAGTCGGCTGCAAGCGCTGAGTGTGCATGCGTGGATATGTTTTATCTTTCTAGGTTTAGCACGTTACCAGCGGATCAACGTGGCGCCGAATAGATTTGCATTCGTCTACAGATCCAACCTGTCTGCCTGTGTGCGAAAGGTCGCGAGCGGGTTACGTAGCTCTTCACCTAGGCGTAACCCTTCAAATTAGCAAATTTAGACCATATATTGCAAATACAGAACGAAGGAAACCAACACCTTTTAGTTTTGATCAAAGTTACACCACATATTACGAATATGTAATACCGCCACCAACGGCACCGACCCATTTTTCGCCAAGGAGGAAGGACAAGCATGGGCAAGTCGTACGACGGCAAGAAGCGCTGGAATGAGACCGTTCGGCAGACGGCGGCGGCGCTCGCGGCCGCGGACTCGCGACGCGGCAAACACGCGGCCGCGTCCAAGAAGAAGACGTCCGAGAAGCGCGTCTCCGGTGCGTCAAAGCGCTTCCAACTCGCGAGCAAAATAGCTCTCTGATCATTTGATGTTTGACCGTTCCTTGCAGGTCGCGTGGTCAAGCTGAGCGCAGCGATGAAGTTCGTGGACGAAGACACCCGCGCGCTGGTTCGGAACGCGCGCCTGGACGCTCTGGAGGCCGACAACTACGGCGTGGAGGCCGAGCAGGACCCGGACGCGACCGGCGACGAGCTGTACGTAGACGAGGACGACGTCTCACAGGCGGGGATCGTCGACAAGAAGGCCACAAAGGGGAGGCGACGAGCGTCGTCAGCGTCTTCGACGGCGAAAGCCAAGCGGTTCAAGGTCAAGAGCCTCGCGCAGCTCGTGTTTGAAGAGGTGGGCGTGCGTTCCGGTGCATCTATTGCGACTATCGAGTGACTAACTGGCTGCTTTTGCGAGTAGTTTGGCGCCACAAGTGGCGAGAGTGGAGCCGATGGCGCGAGTAAGCCGACGTATCTGTCGGTGGCGGCGGCGCCGTCGGTGCTCCCGCCGCGCAAGTTCTGTGTTGTGTGCGGCTTCTTCGCCGCCTACGCGTGTCGCCGCTGCGGCTCGCGCTTCTGTCGCGTCAAGTGCGGCGATCACCACAAAGAGAGCGGCTGCCTTAAGTTCGGCCTGTAGACTTATGGAGGAAGTGATGCTGTCGTTGGTATTTAGTTGGGGAAAGCGCTAGCGCAGCTCGAGGACAGCGCGTCTATCGGAGCGGCCAGACGCCCCCGGCAGCAGCAGCAGTGGCGCGGTCTTCACTCTTCGCCGCGGATCGCGTGGCCGTGAGAATGATCTCGGTCTCGTCCTCGAGCGCGTTGTACGGGTCGGGGCACTCGCCGTTCTCCGAGTCCGCGAGGAAGCGCGAGGATAGGCACACGACGAACCCGTCGATGAACGTGCGGTCAGCGGCCTCGCGCAGCTCGTCGAGCGAGCGCGGCGCCTGCGCCAGCATGTGGGCGACCATCTGCCGCGTCGCCTTGAGCACGACTGGAGTTGTCATCACGACACCAGGTAGAGAGAAGAGGTTAGTCTAGGTGATAACGAGAAGGGGGGGGGTGGTAATGCAACTCATACCTCCAAACTCCATGTACGACGCGTTCATGCGGCGCCACGTCACGTCCATCTTGATGAAAGCTGCGACATCACATACAGGTTAGCGCTCTTGTCGCGCTACAGCCAAGCAGCAAAGACGCAACGGCACCGTGGAAGAAGAGCTGGTAGAAGGCCGCCGGCTCCTCGAACAGCGGCCAGAACGGCTCAGGCGTGTCCTCGTACTTGCCGTTGCCGAGCTTGAGCAGGCCCGCGATCATGCACGTCACGTTGATGCCTGCCACGCACACGGGGTACCACTTCTTGGCCGTGCCCGCCTTGGGCGGCCTCTGCGCGTCGAGAATGGCGCGCATCTCGCGCGGGTGCGCCTCGAAAGCGTACAGCAGACACTTGAGCGCCAGCATGCCGCCGCCGCGGAAGTCTGTCTCGGGGTTGACGCGCTGGAAGCCCATGTCGACCCACCCTTCGCCCTCGCGCACAAACGGCCGCGGGCTCTCTCGCTCCGAGTACACGGCGTGCCACAGACGCTCCAGCCCGCCTTCAAACAGCTCGTTGCCCGGCTCGCACTTCTGGTTCAGGTCGTACTGAAGCACCGCGAGCTCCAGCGCCGCCTGCGAGGCCGGCAACGCCACAGTCGCGCGCGGTTTCCCATCACTACTGTCTCCCGAGCCGCCCCGCGGCCGCCGCGTCCCGCTCGGGCTGTTGTTCCCGCTTGAACCCGCCGGCTTGCCGCCCAGCAGCGCGTCCTTGGCATGTAGCAGCCCCTTGGACGCGGACAGCTGGAGCTGGTGGATCTTGGACGTTGCGGCGAACAGCAGATCGTCCGCCGTCGGCTCGGCGCTGTTGGTGAGCGCCGTGGCCGCGGGCGTCGCCGGCAAGCGGATGCGGCGCAGCGATCGCGACACGGCCGATAGTTTCGCCGAGACAGGCGATGACACCGAGCGCGCGCTGCTGCTCGGAGGCTGCGCGAGTCCGCGCCGCTGTTCGTCGAAGGCCGAGTCGTCGTCCACGCGCAACGTCTCACAGATCTCGCACTCGTCCAGCTCAGGGTGGTTGACGAACGTGCACACGCGGCACTCCCAGCCCGCGTCCTGCGCGCTCACTCGTCGCGGGGGGTACAGCGCGTCGTCGTCGTCGTCTGCGTCGTCTGTAGGTGCCTGCCGATCACGCAGCGTCGTCTCGCTCTCGCCCTCGCCCGACGACGACCGCGAGGACGTGCGAGACGCCTCGGTCTGTTCTGCTCGCTGCTGGCGCGCGTGCTCGGCCAGGATCTCGCGCTGAATCTTCTCTGGCAGCTCGTCAAACACACGGCGGTCGATCGACGCCGGCAGCGGCGGAGGCGGCGCGGACGCAGTCGCTTTGCTGCCTGCGCGTGGCGGCAGCTGCACGATCGTCGGCGCGCCAGGCGGAGCAGCAGCAGCAGAAGAAGAAGAAGAAGAGCTGGTAGGGTCCATGGCCAGCGCAGGAGTCAAGGAGAGCGACACAGAGCAACGTGGGTTGTCGGCGAAGATGATGGCGCCGCTGCTTGTTCAAGCGCCTGACGCGTTGTGATGGACACGTACTCAAAACAAAATAAAATGGCTAAAAATTGTGTCTATGTTTAGGTGTCCGGACTGTAAAATTTACGAGTTGGTATTTATGCATTTCATTCTAAATAAATGCAAAATATGCATCGCAATTTTGATTTCTACATTATATTAAATCAGTGCATGGCGGAATTGTGCCTTCAACTTGATCTTGCATTTTCAACAGTCGGCATCCTCCATGATCGCAGTCTCTCAACTTGAGGTAGCTAAACTGCGGCTAACTCACCGATTTCCCCAGCTTTGAAGGGGACGGCGCGCTGGCTTGCTGTGTCAGTCGCCTCGCCGATGACTGCGTCGGGGACTTGGCTGTTGTGTTCGACATCACCTCGGTCGCTCTTCTAGCTGGAAATCCTGATGCGGGTGGCTTGGTCGCTGGCTTCTTGTCACTTGCAGTTGGGCTACGACCGCCCCTCGCAGTCGAAGTAGCTGCTGCTGTGGGCTTCACCTTCTCCTTGCTCGAACTCGCCGCCCGCGAGCTACCACGACTCGCGCCTCTGGTTGTGGCCATGCTGATGCTGGAGCTAGTAGTAGACGAAGAGGAACTTCCAGCGGCTGTCTTCTTGGCTGCAGGCTTGCGGTTCTCTTGCTCGACAGCGAGAAGCGTGAGGATCTCCTCGCCGAACATGGCGAGCTGCTCCTGCGTGCGCTGAGTCTCCTCGTCCCACTTGATCACCGGCACAAGGCGGCGGGTCTTCTCGCGCTCAAGCGCAGCCACGATCGCGGCAACACGGTCTTCGGCGAATTGCGTCGGCACGATCGTCTGGAAGACCTGCAGCTGCGTACGGAAGGCTACGCGGTGGTCCGTAGGTCGCTTTGGCTGTTGTAGCTGCTGCTGGGCAGGGGCTTGGCCTACTCCAGCTCCAGTCGAGCCCGCTGTTTGTCGACTCGGACTGCTCGACTTGGAAGCTGTTGACGACGCTGGTGATGTTGCTACTTTTGAAGCCGACGACGTTGGTGGTCGTGCCGGTGACGCAGCCGGCTTCCTGGGCTCGGGGCTCTTCTTCGGAGAAGAAGACAAGGCTGCTGTTGTCCTTGCAGTTGACTCACTTGCACGATTCGGTGATTTGGTCGGTGGCTTGCTCGGCGACTTGGCCGGCGACTTGGCTGGCGACTTGGCGGGTGATGACACTTTCGTGTCTGGTGGTTGCTTGTTCGCTGCTGTGGAAGATGACGAAGACGCGAGGGAGCCCTTCACTGCCCTGGCGCTAGGCTTGGCACTCGGCTTGGCTGATGGTGACGCCTGTGCTATGCTTGTCGGCTTGGAAGGTGATGTCTTGGTAGCCCCGTTTCTAGTAGAAGCGGTCGGTGGCGCCGTTGGCTTGCCTCGAGATGGCGGTGACGCTGTTGGCGCTCTTGACGGTGTCCCAGACGCCCTTGCTGTTGGCGAGGACGACGAAGACGCAGCTGATGACGGTTGGACTTGTCGTGATGGCGGCGGGGGCGACCGCGGCGGAGGAAGAGGCGCAACCTGCAGGTCAAGGATGCTGTCGATGGGTAGACCCGCGGCTTTCAGCCAGTCGATGTCTGAGCCCGAGAACGACCAGTTGTATAGCACGAACGCGCGCTTCTGCTCACGCGTTAACTCCGACTGGATGAACGAGCTCAGTTGCGTTGCGTATCGAGCGATCGTTGCCGGTGGGGGCTCAATAACATCCGCAGTAGACGATAATGCTGCTGAGCTAGTGCCAGCCGTAGTCGCAGCCACATCGCTCGTCATAGACTGTTGGTCTTTGCGTTGGAGCACCTCAAGATCTGCTGCCACGTCAACTGGCAGGTACTTCAGCTTCTCCGCCAGCATCTTCGCGCACGCCTCGGCCTCATTGTCTGTTCCTCCGACTAGCACCACGCCCTTGATAACTTCGTCCACATCGCGTTGGTTCTTTCGCCCGCCTAGCGCTGACTTTCCTCCTCTGCTCACAGGGCTCGTAGCGGTGCCAGTCATCAGCTGCCGTTTCCTCGACGGCTGCGGCGACCACTCCTGGCTGCTGTCGGTGTTGATCCCACTTGGCTCCTCGGCTACACCGCTGTCCTCAGTACTGTCATCCCTGACGGCTGTGATTCGCTGGACGATGCGCAGCGCCTCCTTGCTTAGTACCTGCTTGCTCGACTTGGTGTCTCGTTGGATTGCGTCTCTCAAGTGCACGGACAGCAGCGTCGCGACACTTTGCCGCAGTTCGCTCGCCTGCCTTCTCAAGAACTTGGCGTCCGTCGCACCCTGCTCCATCTCTCGCATTCGGGTCTTGCACACTCGCAGCTGCTGTTTGAAGCAGTGTGCGTCCTTGCGCGCATCACCCCGCTGCTGTTTTAGGCCACTGATAGTCCGAAGCAGCTCCTCCTGCTTGCCCTTTATCTTGTCGAGCTGGTCGTCTCGGTCCTTCACCTGGTCACGCAGCTCCTGGATATCGGCGAGCTGCTTCTGCAACGTGTTGCTCGCGAGCACGGCGAAGTGCGCGTCCTCGGCGCTCATCTCGATGAACAGCGCATGCGCGCTCTCGTTCTCCGCCGCAAGCCGTGTCGCCTTCTCCAGCAGTGCGTCGTGCCGTCGCCGTAAGTTTGTGAAGCCCGCGACGAAGAAGTCGAGTTGTCCGCGCGTGTGCAGCGTCTCACGCTGCATGTCGTCGTGCTGCGCGCGCAGCAGCTTGGCTTGCCGCAGCAGGAATCGCCGCGTCTCCTCCTCCTTGTGCCTCAGCTGCGCCAGCGCCACTAGGAACGTCTTGAGCTTGTCGAACGACGGAGAACCAGTGTGCACTCCGCGTTCGGCCACTTTGAAGTCTCGCTCCAGCACCTCCAACTCGCCCAGTCGTTCTCGGATCTCATCGTCTAGATGATGCTCCGCCACGCGCTCCTTCGCCGATGTGCCAGCACTAACAGCAACAGCGACGACGCGCTGGTCACATCCACCGCCGATACCGCGCCCAGGGCTCGAGATGGAGGGCACGAAGGTCGTCTGGAAGGCCTTGCGCGCACCTAACGATTGCTGGTTGAGGCTGAGCCACCACGAGAGAAACACACCGAGCGACGAGTCCTGGTCCAGACAAAGCAAGCCCGTGAGCACGCGCTCCACGTCCGCGCGCTCGTCGCAGCCGCGCAGGTCCACGCGCAGCGCCTCGGACAGGAGCTGGAGCTGCGAGTGCTCGAGCGCGCGCACGGCCTGCTGCACGAATGGCTTGATCCCCGCCATGCGCGCCGCTTCATCTCGATGAATACCGCTATTCTTGGCTGCTCATCGGATCAAAACCCCATAATATTATTTACTTCCACGTGTATGTACACCACTCACCGCCGCTCTAAACGCGCTAGAGATGCTGATGCGCCGCCCTCAGACAAAGTTCTGGCTGTAGTTGTCCTTGGGCTGGCGCGCGTATGACTCGCTCAGGCTGGGCGAGAGCTGTGTGGCCTTGGCAGCTGCGCCGGCCTTGGCCACGGCCTCGGCTTCCTTGGCGAGTGCCTTGACCGACGCGTACACGGCGATGAAGGAGCAGAGCACCGTGACGCCTGCGACGCCCAGTGAGAGCTCCATCGGCGGCCCGTACACGCGCGTCGAGAGGCTACCCGACTCCTGCGACTCGGCAAGCGCCGTCGTGCAGCGCGGGCCACCCCACGAGGTCGCGTGCGAGCACGAGCACCGGTTCTTAACGCACTTGCCGGTGACCAGCTTGCTGTTGGAGCTTTTCGAGACAGTCGAGCCGAGCGTGCAGTCGTCGTCGGTCTCACAAAAGCCGCGGCCCGACACCGACTTCATCGGGTTGTCGTCGTCTACGTACTCGGTAATGTGCCCCTCGATCCAGCCCTTGGTCGGGTGGCTTGCCGGGTCGCACCCGACCTGCATGTACTGGTCGTCGGGCATCTTGCCGTCCGCGTTCTGGTCCTGGTACAGCCGAATGTAGTCCACCTTCATGTACATGGGGAATGAATCGCAGATGCGGTTGGTTTCGTCGTTGAGCCCGTCGCCGCGGCACTCCTGACCCGGGTTGGGCGGCGTCGTACCCCACGACCGCGACAGCGCCACGTTGAAGATCACATACATGGGCTCCTCAAGCATCACCTTGACCGGGTTGGAGCTGTTGGAATCCTGCGGCACGTTCGAGAACGCGTCGGTCGTGACTTCGAAGATCACATGGCCGTCCAGCATCCACCGCACGTAGCCGTTCTTGCCCGTCACCCACTCGATCTGGTACACCAGGTAGTCCAGGTAAGCGCCCACGTGGATCGGCCAGTTCGACGAGATGGCGTCCATCTGGTAGTTAAACGGAGGCATCGTGTTGGTCTTGGGCGTGGTCTCGTTGCGAGGAGACACACAGAGCTTGTCGGTGTTGTCCGGATCACACAGGTAGGCGCCCATGTACGAGTTCATGGCAGGGAAGCACGTGCCGTTCGTGTTGACGTTCCAGTACCCGTTGGACTCATCGCCGTCAATGTAATCGAACAGGCCATTCACGTCGCCCGAGGCCGGACACGTCTCCACCGTGCACGTGTTGTCAACGACGCCAGCCTTGACCGACGCCTTGACCGTGTCGAAGTCCTGCACTAGTGAGGCATCGCGCTGGCAAAAGTTGTTGGCCGCGTATCGAAGTCCCTGGTACCACGACTTGTGTCTACGCTTATCCTCATAGTACGCCGTTGGCACATCAATGTAGTTGGCGCCGGGCGTCTTGCAGTCGTAAGTGTACACGCAGTACGGGTTGGTCAGATCCACCCCCTTGGCATCAGCCGGGAACAAGCGGAAGTTTGTGGGCATGCCGGGCGCAATCTGCAGGGAACTGGAGATATGCGAGCCGCCACCTTCCAGCAGGTCGATCTCAGGCGCTCCGCGTCCTTGGTTGGGGTTCAGTCCGTAGCCGGGCGAGTCATCACACGCGCTGATCCGCTGGTTGTCCGGGTTAAACACGTCGGGCTCGCACTTGTTGTAGGAGAACGGCCACATCCGCGACGTGGACGCACTGAAGATGGCGCGGCCGAGGTTGCCAAGCAGCCAAATGCCGGGCCACGTCGGGTAAAACTGCTTCGCCGATACAGGAGATGCCTTGCCCAACGCTAGGTCGGGATTGCCCGATTCGGCCGACATGGCGCCTGGAAGCTGCGAGCGGACTTCGAGCATGCCGCCCTGGAAGCAGAACTTGTTCCAGGACTGCACCATGCCGGCGCGGTAGAAGAAGGACACGTCCTCGTAGTCGGGAGGGTTCAGGTACGCGTTGTACACGCGGATCGTGTTGACCTCGTCCACGATCTTGATGTAGAAGTAGCACGTGTCGTCGTCGTCGCACGCCGTCGACGTCATGTTGTGCGAGTACAGCTCGAGCGCGCCGTTCACGCCGTCGGGCTTCTCCAGCGACGTCCACATGTGGTCGTCGCCCGGGCGGAAACTGCGGTTCGGCGTGTTGAACTCGTCGCTCATGACCAGCTCCCACGTGCGCCCGCGCGACGAGATGTACGTCTGTCGGTCCTCGGGCGTCGCCGGGTCGACCCACTGCTTCATGCCCGACTTGGTCTCGTAGTCCTTGGATGCCGCCGTCACCGCCGTCGACAGGCAGCAGACCGCGCCCACGGCCGCTAGCAACACCGCCCTGATCCCCATCGCGCGACGGAAACCCTGTGATGGATACGATCAGGTGCACGTAGAGATATAGACCGCTGGAGGCTTGGAAGAGAAGGCGCCGCCTTAGATATCACGGTGTTCGAAGGTGTCGGCGCGCGGGGAAAATGGGGAACTGATAGGGTAAAAGCACGGGGGGGGGGGGGGGGGG
>JAADYG010000572.1:0-20675 GCA_023338115.1 Phytopythium boreale | reverse complement strand
CATCGAAAATTGCAAACTGAACGGTATCAACCCGCACACCTGGTTGACCGAAACCCTCACCAAGCTGGCCAACGGCCATCTCGCCAACCGCATCGGTGAGCTCATGCCCTGGGGCAATGTGGGCTGAAAACAGCGCTTACGATGCTGATGTGGGATTTGTAGCCGAAGACCGGCAGGGCAATCATGGGCAATGGCGTGCCATCCTCGCGATACCGGACTTTGCCGCCGATCTTGAGCGTCCAGCGCGCGTCCGTATCTTTCTGCGCGGCCTTCTCCGGCTCGTGCGGCCAGATTTCCTTCGCGCTCTTCCCCGACTTGATCGCCTCGCGTTCACCTTCTGTGTTTCGCTGCTTGGGCGCAGGGACCAGCGAGGCATCCACAATCTGCCCTGACATCGGGATGTAGCCCTTCTTCTGGAGTTGCCAGTCAAAGGCCTTCATCACCCGCTTGAGCGTTCCAGTCTCGGTCAGGCGGTTGCGGAAATGCCGGATTGTGTTTTCATCAGGCGTGCGGTCCCCGAGCGACAGCCCCAGAAACCGCAACCAACTCAACCGATCCCGGATCATGAATTCCATCCGTACATCAGACAGATTGTGCTGCGCCTGCAGGATCAGCGCCTTGAACATCATGACCGGATCAAATGGCGGGCGGCCGCACTTGGCGCCGTCGCCGTAGCCGAGCCCTTCAACAAGCCAACCGCGGAAATACTCGAAATCCACCGCCCGCTGCAAAACCTCCAGCGGATCGCCGTCCTTGCTCAAGGCCTCGAGATGGTCGGTCAAACTGAGCAGGGACTTGGGATCCACCACGGCTCTCCATGATCGCTCACGGTTAGTGAATCATCAGCACACAGCAAACGCTACCGGTTTTTGCGGGGCTCCAGCTGACATGCAAAAACCGGTATGATCTCCCGCTGCAGATTGCGAGACGGAAGCACCCAGCCTCAGACGGACATGTGGTCTAGCAGCGTCGGCAAAAGCATAGCAGGTGTCCGGCATAACCCACCAGACACCTCACTATATTAAAGGCTGTGTTCCTTAACGCCTGCCCACAGAAGCCAACCAATAGCATAGACAAAAAACAGCGAGGCAAAGACTTCCAGAATGATAATACCGCGTTTGGGGAATTCCGATTTTACCGGCATATTGGGCGATACAACCTTAATCAGATAAAGCTGCTTGCGCTTGGCCTCGGCTTTAGATTGCTCCAGTTGAACCGCAGCGGCGGCATAGACCTTGGCGATCTGCTCACGTTTTACGACAAGCTGTTCATAATTACCGAGACGATTGGCAATTGAATGGCCCGGCCCAGCCACCTGCGCGGCCTGAGCATTGGTTTGCGCCTCCAATGCATGAACCTGCTTTGCCATGGCCTGATATTGCGGGCTGCTCGGGGCAACAACGCCTGCCATTGCCTGTAATTTGGCGCGAGCCGAGACCAAATTGGCGGTAAGGCCCGTCACCATGGTAACTTGCGCCCGCCCGCTATCGGTGGGATCAATATCCTGCGTGCCACGACGATAATTGGTCATCTTAGTCTGCACTTCTACCAACTGCCGATTAGCTTCGTCCAGTTCACGCTGCGCATTGGCGACCTGATCGACGTAGGTGCGCTCGTTAATCCGGTTGATCTGCTCTTCGCCCATTTGCAGCAGCTTGTTGGCAACTTCATGCGCGTCCTGAGGACGGAATCCATGAACCTGCAAATGCGTGATACCGCTGGATTCATCCTGCTGGAGCGTGACCTTGTTTCGGTAATATTTCAGCAGCGTTTCAGGCTTGGGGTTTTCATACCAGATGCGACTTATCCAGTCGGTTCCCGGACGCCGGTACATTGCGACCAGATTGTCCTCCTTGCGCAGACGAGCGACAGCATCATGCGACAACAGATATTGTTGGACCGCATAGGCCTCCGAAGTCGAGGCGCTGGAGCCCAGCGAAAAGCCCAGGATCTGCCCCATGCCTGTGCTGGTCGCAGCATTTTCGGCGCGCCGGACAATGAAATCTGCACTCGATTCATACTGATCCGAAGCAAAGCCCACATAGAAAGTGCCCACGATCAGAGTCGGCACAATGACAAAGCCAAGGAAGAACCTGTTTTCAAAGGCTCCAGCCTTGATTTTTTGCCACAAGCCAACATTACGGCGATCTCGAATCGCCTTATTCTTGGCTATTGCTATTCCGTGCAAGGCTTTATTCTCCGCGATCTAAAGATAATACTGAAAATCAAGCAACATGAATATGCTTACGAATACGTCGGATCGCCAGCAACCCCCAATAGGTTGCCAGGACAGCAGAAGCGACAACATAGTCGATATGGACATAGGTGTCGCGTGCTTGTGTGAATTGCCCATAGCGCGCCATCTCAAAAACGCTCGCCATCGGATTCAGCTCCATATAGGGCCTGGTCCATGCCGGAAGAATGCTGACCGATACAAAGGCGCCGCTGATTGGCAAAGAGAAATAGGAAATGGGATGCACCAAACGCCCCAATAGCGGGCTTTTATAAGCATACGCTGCAACGATCAGCGACAAGGAAAAAGACCACCACGCGAACAGCGCCACCGCCCCAAGCAAATAGATGGGGCGCGCCGGCGGTTCCGCCAGTCCGAGCATAATGCCAGCACACTGCAAAATAGCCATTGCCGACATGCACCCCAGCGTCTCAACCAGCGATTTTGAAAACAGGATGTCAAACGGCGTCACCATGCGATGGTACAAAAGCGCCCCTGATGTATGAAGCGCACTTTCTGCCCGATTGAAAGTATTACGAAAAATAATGTAAATACTGTAACCTGTGAGCATGAAGGTAAAAGCGCTTATTCCGACGCCGAGATTATGGTTGACCACGGAATTAAGCGCAGTGATCACACTGGCCAACAACATCGGCTCGGCCATAACCCACAAGTAACCAATATTGGAACGGCCGAAACGCTGCTGCAACTCACGCAAAGCCAAGGCGCGAATTACCGAGCCCTGTGTTCTCAGGCCCGACATCAGCACGTCAAACCAGCTTCTGGAATCGATTTCGGTCATCGTCACTGCCTTCGAACAATCAATGCAAAGGTGGCCTGGCAACCATCGTCAAAAGCCAAATCCTTATCATCGGCATATGCCAGAGGTGCGACCGAAAAACCATTGCCTATCAGGCGTAGCACCCATTGGCCAATTTCGTTGCGGGTCAATCCGGCATGCTCAGCAGCCAGCGAACTGCTTATCAGCCTGTCAAGATGCCGGTATCGCAGGCCAATCACCGCCAGCCCGCCGAATTTGAGCTGTCCCAGCCATGCCTGAACCATCGTCCAGCGCTCTTCCAAACTGAGGCTTTCCGAGGGTCCTTCGGCCCATAGCATAAAGTCGGCGAATTCCTCGCGCGACATTTTGTCTGGCTGATCTCCAATAAAGCGGACCGTGTAAGGCGAAGCCTGGAAATGATCGCGGATCGACCGGCTGACTTTACCAATCACCCAGCCATCGAGACCGGAAATGACAGCGCCATAGGCAGGCATAGCCGCCAGACACAGAGTCTCACGCCAGGTCGCTTGCAAGTGTTCAAGACTGCCGGTATCCGCTTCAGGCAATTGAGCGAGCTGGTCCCACGTGCAATCTTGCGAAACAGGGTAATCGGGGTCCAAAGCATCGTAATGGATCAGCGCATTGGCAGGCCGCACCTCATTGGGACCGTCATCGCCCTGCATGGCGGAGACCGGCGGCTCGAAATAAGCCTCTTCCAACCCTTCAGGCTCATCAAGAACAACCGCGAAATTATCCACGGCAAGGTCGCTATATTCCGAGAAAAAGCCATAGAAGGCATATTGCACGTCCCGCAGCGCATGGAAGCGGACGGCAACCGACAAATCTTCCTTGTCCTCAGAGCCCAGCTCCAGACGCGCCCCGGCAACCAACGTGGCATTGGCCCCGGTAGAGGGCTTGTAGGCATGCACCCGCACGGTCAACTGCCCTTGCGATGCGCGCGCACCCTTAAGCCGCAACTCGTACCGGGCCGTTCCGGGCCGAACATCCAGATACTGCGTGTGAAAGCAATATTGGGGATCAGGCGAACGATTGTCGCCACCAAAGCCCTGAATGGCGCTGGCGTGAGAAGCGAAATAGCAAAATGGATCGACGTCCCGCATCTTAACGCCTCAGGACCAGCATAACATCTTCAGCAGGGTTGGGCATATTCAGCACTTGTGCGCGGCTCGCCTCAACAATGCCGTCATAATAATCAATACGGCCCAAGGAAAAGCCTGGCTTCAGTATGGCATCAAGGAATGCGGCCGGGTCCTTATAACGAGCGGGCGTAAATTCGAGAAGCACGGTTTTCAGTCGGCTTTGGTCCAACATGCCCTGCATCCCCGCCCAGACCAGTTCCTCAGCGCCCTCAACATCAATCTTGGCAAATTCGACCGCTTCCCAATCAACGCGAGAATCGAGCCTTGCCACAGGCACCCGGAGAGCGCCGGCAGGCAGATCATCGGCCAGCGGCATCATGAAGCCATTCTTGGGGTCATCCTCCCGAAAAATCAGGGCCATTTCCTGATCATTCTGATCGGCCAGCGCGAGCTGATGAACGTCAACCCTTGCCTCGAACCCGTTCACAAAGACATTCTTGGTCAACAGGCGTGCAAGGTGCGGATTGGGTTCAAACGCATGGACATAGCCGCCCGGCCCGACCAGCTCGGAAAGGATGATTGTGTAATATCCCAGATTGGCCCCAACATCGGCGACGACCATGCCTTCATCGATCAAGGTGCTGATGACATGGGTAACCCACATCTCCCAAAACCCCTCAAGCATGAGGTGGGAAGCGAGACCGACATCGCGCGAATCGACGTACATTTTGTACCGTCCCAGCACCCGGCAAAGCACCTCATGATCGCCAACATAAGCGGTCTGGCACAAGGCACGCAGCACAGCCTCATTGTCACCACGCAACATCATATGGAAATCACGGATTGATACGATGGGATTTCGAGGGCCAGCCAGAGGGCGCCCCTGAAAGGGCCTGACAAAAGACGGGAATGGCCGTTTAAAAAGCATGAAACGCCGATAGCACCGAGCCTTGCCGGGGTAAAACGGTTATTGACCAGCCACAGCTATGAGCCAACAAATCGATTTGAACCCTTGACATTTGGCGATCAATCCTCAGGCAATATCGCATGATCGAATTTCACAACGTCACGAAAACCTATCACAGTCGCGGTCTTAACCGGCGTGTCTTCAGTGATCTGTCGTTCTGTATCCAACCGGGCGAGAGTCTGGCCATATGCGGCGCCAATGGCGCAGGTAAATCAACCTTGCTGCGACTGATCGCCGGGGTTGAATATCCCACAAGCGGCCGTGTAACCCGCTCGCTGCGCACATCCTGGCCGATCGGGTTTACCAGTTGCTTTGATATGGGCATGACCGGCGCGGACAATGCCCGCTTCATCGCTCGCATTTACGAACATGACGAAGACGAAGTGCTCGCCTACGTCGATGATTTTGCCCAGCTTGGCGTCTACATGCGCCAGCCTGTTGCAACCTATTCCTCGGGCATGACCTCACGCCTGGCTTTTGGCATTTCGCTGGCGATCTCCTTCGACTGTTATTTGGTCGACGAAGTGGCAGCAGCAGGCGATGTGCGGTTCCGCAAGCGCTGCGAGCAGGAGTTGATGGCGCGGCGCGACAACGGCACGCTCATCATGACCTCGCACGATCCTTATATGCTGGAGCAATATTGCAATCGCGGCGCGGTTCTCTACAGCGGCGCACTGGTGTTTTTCGACACGGTGGCCGAAGCCTGCGAGGTCCACCATTCCTTGCAAATGCGCCAATCGTGAACTTCCCCCCTTCCTGAACGGAAGGAGGCAGCTTATCAGGTCAACGATAGCCGATCAGCGCAAAGAGAAGTCTCCCTTCGAAAGCACCAGATCATATTGGCGGATCTGTTGCGACATAGTCTTGAAGTCGTTCCCGTCCAAAGCGCTAGTCCTGCCATTCGGCATCAATTGCTCAACACGGAAGCCATATTCCACAAATTCCTCAAGCAAAGCCAGCGCATCGCGGCCACTGTGAATATAGCTGACCGGAGAATATTCCAGCACAATCGCCAGACGGCTCTTTTGGCGCGTCCATTCCTTCATGCCATCCCAAACGGCAAATTCGAAGCCTTCAACATCAATTTTGATGACATCGGGATTGCATGAAATGCGTTTTTCCTCGGCCACTTGCGCCAAAGCGACCGGCAAAGTGGCCAAGGGAACTTCGACATATTCGGCAATCATCTCATTGGCGGTCACGGTGGCGGAGCCAGCCAAATGGGCAAACTTGCCAAGGCGGATGCTGCCCTCTTCTGCGCCCAGAGCTTTGCGACAGACATGAAAATTATAGATCATCAGATTGGCGCAGGCACTGCGCTCGATCAATCCTGCAAGATGATCCTGCGGTTCAAAAACGATAACCTGCCCGGTTTCCCCAACTTTGCGTCCTGCGCGCAAGGCATGAATGCCGTTGTTCCCGCCAATGTCGACAAAGCAATCCCCTTTGCGCAGATTTGCTTCCACCCATTTGGAAACCTGCGGCTCCCATGTCCGCTCGCGCAACATCGAGGGCGTCAGACTGGCGTCATTACCATCCAGATAGATGTACAATTGGTCATTGGTGTTCATCAAAATCGTGTTGTTGCCAACATATTGACGAAACAGCTTGCCATCTTCGCGCACAACGTCCCGAACAAGGGATCGAAAACCACGAAAAAAATTTAACATCAGGCCTCCACATGCCCATACCCCAACACTATCGGGCACTGAAAAAGGAAATATCGATCTGCCGTTTGGTATCGCTCTAACACTTCTTCACGGTAAACCGCAAATCCCCATTGAACGCCCTCAGCATCCACTCCGGGATCAGCAGCGAGAACAAAGCCATCGGCCAGAGCGGCGCCGGGAAACCGAACAGCCTTTTGTTGGCCAGCGCGTTTTTCACGATCCGTCGCGCGGCATCCTGAGCCGTGATTTCATGCGGGCGGTTGCCCAGATGCTCGCCCCCCATGGGCGTGGCGACATAGCCCGGACAGCAGACCGAAACGCCCACCCCGCTGCCGCGCAAGGCCTCGCGCAGCGACAGGCCATACATCACCAGCCCGGCCTTGCTGGCCGAATAGGCCGGCGCATCGGGCAAAGGCGAGAGGCCCGCCAGCGAAGAAACCAGCGCAATCTGCCCCTTCCCGCGCGCGCGCATTCCGGGCAGCACAACATGCAGCGCCGCCACCGCCGAGGTCAGATTAACCGCCAGCACATCACCCGCGACATCGCCCGTTTCCACGACTTCACCGTCGCGGCGGCCGTCCAGAATACCGTGGTTGGAAATATAGAGGTCAACCGCGCCAAAATCCGCAACGAAACGCGCAAACCCATCCGTATCGCGCATATCGATAGCGGCAATCTGCAAGTTGCCGCCGCAATCCTGCGCCACCTTGGCCAGCCGCATCGCATCGCGCCCGACAAGGCCCACCTGCCATCCGGCCCGCGCCAGTTCGACCGCCACCGCCGCGCCAATTCCGCTCGACGCGCCGGTCACGATAGCCTTGCCGACGGGAACTTTGCCCAAGCTCATTCCTCGTCTTCCAGCGCCTGCAAGCGTTGAAGGATCGTGTTCTTGGCAATGCTGGCCAGCGTGATGCCCGAATGCGACAGAGAAGCCCTTTCGGCCACCATCGTGTCGATCACCCCGTCGATCTGCGCCTTGGTATGGCCCGACGAGATGAAGAAACGGATACGCGCCGCCTTTTCCGGCACGCCCGGCGGCAGGACCGGCACCGTGGCATAGCCGCGCTCCATCAGCCTTTGCGAGAGCATCACCGTCTGCAGACTGTCGCCCAGCACCACCGGCGTCACCGCCAGCCCCCAGCTGTCGCCCACATTCAGCCCCGCGGCGCGCGCCTTTTCCAGGAAATAGCCGCCGCTCTCGCGCAGGGAAGCCACACGCTCCGGCTCGCTCAGCATCAGGTCCAGCGCGGTCAGCGCCGCCACGGTCGCCGTGGCGGGCAGGCCCACCGAATAGACCATGCCGGGCGCACGATATTTCAGGAAATCGATCAGCGCCTGCGACGAGGCGATATAGCCGCCGCAGGACACCAGCGTCTTGGACAGCGTACCCATCCAGATATCGACCTCGGTGGGCGAGACGCCGGCATATTCGAACAGGCCGCGCCCGGTCTTGCCCAGCACGCCCAGCGAATGGGCCTCGTCCACCATCAGCCATGCCGTATGCCGGTTCTTGATCTCGACCAGCCGGGCCAGATCCGGCCCGTCACCATCCATCGAGAACAGGCCTTCGGTCGCGATCAGACAATGGCGGAACTGACCCCGCAACTGCGTCAGCAGGCGGTCGAGCGCATCCATGTCATTATGCGGGAAATTGACGCGATGCGCCCCCGACAATTGCGCCCCCACCACGATGCTGTTGTGCGAGAGCGAATCGTGAATGATCAGATCGCCCTCACCCATCATCGTACCGATGGTGGTGACATTGGTGGCATGGCCGGACACGAAAAGCAGCGCGGCTTCGGCCCCGTAAATGCCGGCGATCTCACCTTCGAGCGCGCGATGGCATTCCCGCTCGCCTGACGTCAGGCGGCTGGCCGACACGCTGGTGCCCCATTTTTCCGCCGCCTCGGCCACGGCGGCCGTAATGCGCGGATGGCCGTTCAGCCCCAGATAGTCGTAGGAGGTAAAATTGACGCAAGGGCTGCCGTCGACCACCGTCGATACGCCCGCGCGCGCCTCATGCAGGCGGTAGAAAGGCACAGGAATGCCGATCTTGCCCGCCAGGCTCTGTTGCAGGCGGATCGCCTCGAAACCGGGCAGGTTCTCGAAACTCGGTGCCTTGCGCCCCCGCCCGGCCAGCATCCCGCCCAGCAGGCCGGAGGGCGAATTTGTCGCCTTCCTGACCCCGGCGATCAGCGCCGAGCGCATGTCCCGGCTCAATCGCCGGGGAGGTGTATCATCAGCCATCGCGTGAGGCTCCCAATTTCAGACTGTCCGGCTCAGCCCCTCCCGCTTCATCATCATGCCCGCCGGTATGAATGGCCAGCAGCGCACTCTCGGCGTCGGTGAGCACAGAGCTTTGCGCCGACTCGTCCGAGCCACGCGCAATCACCATCACACGTTGCGCCAACTCGCGCAGATTGCCAACCGCGCTGATCGCCATCATCGGCAATTCGATCTTGTACCGGCTTTCGATACCCATGCGCAATTCCAGCGCCATCAGCGAATCCATGCCCAGCGAATCGATCGAGGCATCCAGATCGACATCGGCCACCGCCAGACGCATGATCCCGGCGGCCTCCTCGGCCAGCATGGTGGCCACGACCTTGAGCGCATCGGCCTCGCTCAGCCCGGCGATCATCTCGCTCAGGCTCTGCCCGGTGGCGGCCACCGAAGAGCCGCGCACCGCAAACTGCCCGGCAAAGGCAGGCGAGGCCGGCACCGGCAGCGCGAAAAGCGCCCCCGCCTCGGCAAAGTCGGAAATCGTCACCACCGGATCAGTCAACCGCGCCGAAAGCGCCAGCACCTTGCCCAACCGCGCCAGCGCATCGGAGGACTGCATGCCCGTCACACCGGCAATGCGGCTCAGGCTTTCCAGCGTATCGCTGCGCGCGGCCAGCAGGCCCACGTCGGCAATCGCCCCCCATTGCACCGCCAGCGCCGGACGCCCTTCGGCCCGCCGCTGCCGCGCCAGACCTTCAAGCCAGCCGTTGGCCGCCGCATAAGCGCCCTGCCCCGGATTGCCGATCAGCGCCGAGGCCGAGGAGAACATCACGAACTGGCGCAAAGGCTGATCCAGCGTCGCCAGATGCAGATTTTCCGCCCCCCGAACCTTGGGCGCCAGCACCTTGTCCAGCGTCGCCTGATCCAGCCCTTCGAGCATGCCGTCCGACAGTGTCACCGCCGTATGCCACACCCCGCCCAGCGCTCCGTGCCTGGCCGTGATGCGCTTGACCAGCGCCTGCACCGCGACTGCATCGGTCACATCGAGCGCGGCGACCTCGAAGACCATGCCTTGCGCGCGCAACCTTTCGACCACGGGCAGCATGGCGGGATCAATCGTCCCGGCGCGGCTGGCCACGACGATCTTTTCCGCGCCCTTGCCCGCCAGCCACAGGGCCGTTGCCAGACCAAAGCCGCGCGTGCCGCCCACGATAAGCTGCACACCCTTGCCCGGCGTAAAAGGCGCGGCCTCCAGCGAGGGCACGCCATCGCGCTGGGGCGCGGTGACCACGATCTTGCCGATATGGCCCGCCGATTGCATCAGGCGGAAGGCTTCGGAAATCTGTCCAGCGCGATAGGTTGTCACCGGCAGCGGCATATAGGTGCCGTCGGCAAACCCCTCCCCGATGGCCTTCAGACCCACCAGCGTCAGTTCCGGATCGAGCGCAAGGATCTGGTCCACGTCAACGCCGAAATAGCTCAGGTTGCGACGGAAAGGCCGCAAGGCGAGCAGGCTGTTGGCGACATAGTCGCGCTTGCCCAGTTCGATGAAGCGCCCGCGCGAACGCAGCACCTTCACCGATCCGCGCATCGCCTCGCCCGACAGGCTGTTGATCACGACATCGGCGCCGCCATGGATATCGCGAACCTCGTCCACGAAATCGAGGCTGCGGCTGTCATAGATATGGTCCGCGCCATAGAGCCGCGCCAAGGCCGCCTTGTCCGGGCTGGATACGGTGGCGATGACGCGCGCGCCGATCGCCCGCGCGATCTGGATCGCGGCAAGCCCCACGCCCCCCGCGCCGCCATGGATCAACACCGTTTCCCCGGCACGCAGACGCGCCAGTTCGACCAGCGCATACCAGGCGGTGTAAAACGCCACCGGCAGACCCGCCGCCGCTTCGGCAGAAACGCCCTCGGGTACGGCGACAAAGGCTTCCTGCGGGCCGATCGCATGGCTGGCAAAGCTGTTCTGGCCAAAGCCCATGACCAGATCGCCCACGGCAAAGCCATGCACGCCCTCGCCCGTGGCCACCACGCGCCCGGAACATTCCAGGCCATAGACGGCACCGGCCAGACCTTCATCCAGCACGTCGTCGAAGAGCAGGCCCATGGCCAGCATCACATCGCGGAAATTGAGCCCCGTGGCGACCAACTCGACCTCGATATGGCCCGGCGGCGGCGTATGACGCGGCACCTCGATCCACTGGAAGTTCTCAAGCTGACCCGGACGCGGGAAATGCAGCCGCATCGCCGCCATCGCCGGTTCCTCGACCAGCGGCAGGCCCGTCAGCATCCGCGCCGAATGCAGGCCTTGCGGCGTCACGCCGAATTCGCGCTCGCGCCCCGGATGCAGCAGGATCTCGTTCAGGGCCAGGCCCAGAGTATTGCCATCGACGCCGGCCGCGATCTCGATAAAGCGGATATCGGCCTCGACCATCTCGTTCATCGCCACGCGGGTAAAGGCGCGCAGGGCCGCAACGCGCTGTGCGCCATGCTCGCCCTGTTCCATCACCGCCACCCACAGGCGCGGGCGCGGCTCGCCACCACGCGCGGCAAACAGGGTCCGGCGCAGGGCATCGACCGTGGCCGCCATATCGGCGATCCGGCCATCCTCGACGATGAACAAAAGGTTGGGCGCGGCAACCCCATCACCGGCAAGGTTCCACCCCGCCGCGTTCAAGGCCCGCTCGACCAGCGGCGTATGCACCGCCATCTGCCCCGCCGCCATCACCGGCACGCAGGCTACGTGATCCTTGGGCGCGACCTCGCGGCGGCGCTCACCGATATGCACGACCAGCCCTTCGTCAAGCTGGCCCAGCGTCGTCACCCCGCCCAGTTCGGGCAGATCGCGCAGCATCGGCGCCAGCGTGACGCCTTCATCCTGCTGCCCTTCGATCCAGGCCGTGCCGCGCTGGAACCCGACCAGCGTATCCATCGCCGGTTGCGCCGTCAGCAGCACACCGCCCGCACGCAACAACCGCGCCAGCGCCGAAACATCCTGCGGCTGCATCCGCTTTTCGGCAGGCGCGCAAAGCAGGACCACATCGGCATTGGCCGCCTGCGGCTGGGAAAGATCGATGATCTCCCATTGGCCCGCCTTGGGCATGGCGCGCGAAAGCCGTTCGGCCGCCAGATTGTCCGCCGCCGCGATCGAGAGGCGCAAACGTCCCGCCAGCGCTCCGTTCATCAGCCCCGAGGCCACCGGGTCGGTCAAGGCAGCCATCACCGCCTCACCATCCTTTTCGGCCACGACCACATGCAGGTGACGCGGATAATCAGCGCCGATCCGGGCCGCCACCGCCGATACACAAGCCGTCAACGCGGCCACACCCGGCGCGAGCCGCAGCGAGGCGCTGTCATAACGGGTAAGCGTGCGCGCACGCGGCGGCGGCACATCCTGTCCGCGCAGGATTGCCCCCAGATTGGCCGCCGCCAGCGCCGAAAGCGCCAGATCGGCCGAAGCCTCGGGAAATTCCGCCGCACAGCTGGCCAGAATCACCGCCGCTTCGGGTTGATCAAAATCGGCCAGCCGGATCCGGTCACCCACCTGTTCGACAGCGCCGCTGTTGATCAGGTCAAGCAGCAGATCGCTGATCCAGCCGCGCTGTTCAGGCGAACGCCCGCCCTTGGCCTCCAGCGCCGGAGGGTCAAGCAGCGAGGACAGATCGATCAACCCATCGGCATCGACCATTTCACGCAAAGTCTCGACCGCACAGGCCCGCATATGGGCATGAAGCAGCAGCCAGCCGTCCGAAGGCGCGGGCAACTGGGTCGTTTCAAACCAGCCCTGCGCCAGTTGCACCAGCGGGCGGCTGACCGCCGTCAGACCCGCAGGCGGGGTAGCAAGATGAAACACCCCGGCCAGCGCAGGCTTTTCCACCCGGGCCACCGCGCGCAGCAGGGCCTTGTCCAGCCGCGCCACTGTTCGCCCTGCGCCATCGCGCATCCACAGAGTGACGGTCTTGAGCTGTTCACCGCTCTTGTCGACGATGATTGAAACGTCGGTCACTTCGGCCCCGTCATGCCAGACGGTCAGCCGTTCAAAACGGATCGGCAGCCAGGTCTTGGTCGCCTCGTCCCCTTCGGTGACAAAATCGAACAGGCCGTGGAAGGCCGCATCGACGCTGGCCGGATGGAGCACCTGCGGTTTGGTGAAAACTCCCGTACCCGCCGCCGGAACCGACAGCGTGGTTTCGAGGATTTCCTCACCCTGACGCCTGACCGTCCGGAGCAAGGCAAAGCTGGGGCCATATTCGATGTCGCTCTGGCGCGCCTTGCGGTAGATCGCAGCGGCATCGGCATGCGCCACCGTCAGTTCGGTGATCTTCGCAGCTTCTCCGCGCAATTTGGGCGCCTTGCCGATGCGGCCGCGCGCATGCATGTGCCATTCGTCGGGCGAAAAGCGCACCCGGCTCCACACTTCGACCGTCGCCGGATCGGGGCTGAGCCGCGTGGAAATCTCGCGCTGTTCATCCGTGCCCACCACCAAAGGCGCGAGAATGTCGAAATCCTCGACACAGACGCCGGCATCGGGCCACAGATCGCGCGCCACGGCCAGCATCATTTCGGCCAGCGCCGTGGCGGGCACCACCACTTCGCCGCCCACCACGTGGTCGGCCAGATAGGGCACCAGCTGCGCGTCCAGCACATTGCGCCATTCGGGCGCGCCCTGAACCAGCCGCGCGCCGATCAGCGGATGGCGCGGCGCATTGCCATGCACGTCCAGCGCCGCCGAGGTCGGCTTATAGGCATAGGTCTTGCGCTGCCACGGATAGGTCGGCAGGTCGATGGAACGATCAACGCCCGCCGCGCGGCGTTCGGGTTCAAAACCATTGGCAATGGCGCGCGCGACAATATCGGCAATCGGATCGCCCGCCGTGGCGGCCCCGTCGCTCAGGCTGTGCAGCGCGCGGCCCGTAAAGCCGGCAGCCTCCACCGTGCCCGACACCGCCGAGGACAGGATCATGCGCGGCCCGATCTCGATGAACAGATTGGCGCCGCGCTCGGCCGCCGTGCGCACCGCGCGCGAGAACAGCACCTCGCGGCGGATATTCTGCCACCAATAGGCCGAGTCGAAGTCCGCGCCCGCCTGCAATGCACCGGTAACGGTTGAAATCATCGCCTTGGTGCCGTCGGCGGGCCGGATCTCGCCCAGCTCGGCCATAAAATGATCCTCGATCCCGTCGAGCAGGGCCGAGTGATAGGGATAGGCGATATCGAGCTGGCGCCCGGCCACGCGATTCTTGCGCGCGAAACGCATGAAGGCGGTGACAGCTTCGTCGCTGCCCGAAACGGTCACCGAATTAGGGCCGTTGCTGGCCGCAATGTCGATTCCCGCAATACCGCTGCGCTCGATCAGATCCGCCATCGCGGCGCGGTTGGTCGCCAGCGTCGCCATCGTCCCGGCGCCATGCACCGCTTCCTGACTATGCGCGCGGGCCATCAGGATGCGCGCGGCCTGCTCCAGCGTCAGGATGCCGCTGATATGCGCCGCCGCGATTTCGCCGACACTGTGGCCCAGCACCATCTCCGGGGTCAGCCCCCGCTCGCCCAGCGCGGCGCACAGGCCGACCTGAATGGCGAAAATCAACGGCTGCGCCCAGATGGCCAGTTCCAGCTTTTCGGCCAGATCCTCGCCCAGCATCGCCTCGGCCAGCCCTTCGTGGCCCAGCGCCATGAAGGCGGCGTCCACCGCGTCAAAAGCCCGGCGGAACGTGGCATTGGCATCATAGGCATCGCGCCCCATGCCGCCCCATTGCGAGCCGTTGCCGTTGAACACGAAACAGATCCGGGCCGCGCCCGACAGAGCCGTGCCCGTGGCCAGACGCTGCCCTTTAAGCTTGCCTCCCTGCGCCAGATTGCGCAGCGCGACGGCCATATCCGCCGCGTCGCCCAGCGGCAGCACGGCGCGTTGACGCATCAGCGCGCGGCCATCGGCAGCCGCCTGTGCCAGAGCGACCGGATCGGCGCCCTGTTCCAGACGGTCGGCATAGGCCCCCGCCAACGCGGCGAGCGATTCCTTGCACTGGGTAGAAAGGACCAGCGCGGCGGGCGCGGCGGCAGGCTTGGACTGTCCTGATTGGGATGCGGCAACCGGGGGCGGGCTGGCCAGAATGACATGCGCATTGGTGCCGCCAAAGCCAAAGGAGGACACGCCACAATGCAACTGCCCCTCACCCAGCGGCACGGCCTCGCGCGCGGGGATCAGATTGAGCGCGTCGAAATCGACATAGGGATTGAGTTCTTCGAGATGCAGCGTCGCGGGATAGCAGCGCTGCTCCATCGCGATCAGGGCCTTCATCATGCCCGCTACGCCCGATGCGGGCTCCAGATGGCCGATGTTCGATTTGACCGACCCCATCGGCAAAGGCTTGCTGCGCGGCTTGCCCAAGACGGTGCCGATGGCGGTAGCCTCGATCGGATCGCCCACCACAGTGCCGGTGCCATGCGCCTCGACAAAGGCGAGGTCATCGGGCGAAATGCCCGCTTCGGCATAAACCCGCTCCAGCAGGCTGCGCTGGCCATCCAGTCCCGGCAGGGCGATGCCCGAGGTGCGCCCGTCGGAATTGATCCCCGCGCCCTTGATCAGCGCGCGGATCGCGCCCGGATCAGCCGCATCGCCGCGTTGCAGAACAAACACCACCCCGCCTTCGGAGCGGACATAGCCATCACCCTTGCCGGAGAAGGGGCGACAGGCGCCGGTCGGCGAGAGCATCTGCGCCCGGCTGAACCCCACAAAAGGCGCCGGCGAGAGCAGCATGTTGACACCCCCGACAATCGCGGTGTCGATCCGCCCGCTGCGCAGATCGGCCAGCGCCCGCTCCACCGCCACCAGCGAGGAGGAGCAGGCCGTATCGACGACAAAGCTGGGACCCTTGAAATCGAAGAGGTAGGAGATGCGATTGGCCACGATCGACAAGGTATTGCCGGTCATGAAATGGCTCTCGATCGCGCCGGGGTCGCCACCAAACAGGTTCGCGTGGTCGAGCGCCGATACGCCTATATAGACGCCCACTTCCTTGCCCGCGAGCGAGGCGGGTGCGATTCGCGCATTTTCCAGCGCTTCCCACACCAGTTCGGCGAGCAGCCGCTGCTGGGGATCAACCTGAACGGCCTCGCGCGGGGACATGCCGAACACGCCAATGTCAAAATCGTAGGGAGCCTGAAGAAAACCGCCCGCAAAAGTATAAGCCGAGCCTGCCGCGTTTTTACCGGGATGGAATGCCAGTTCTTCGTGCCAGCGGCCCGGCGGAACATGACTTACGGTAAAAGTGCCATTTTGCAGAACATCGCGAAAGGCGGCCTCATCCTGCGCGCCCGGCAAGCGGCACGCTGCACCCACAATGGCCGTTTCGACGGCCGCATTATGCCCGACAGTCACGCAGTTCGTTCTCTCTTGGCTAAACAAAATTACTTATGCGAGGGCTTAAGAGAGCACATCTTATACTCAATCCCCCGCTCCTGCATATAGGTCTGTTGCGTTGCGTCAAGCCACCGGCCGAAAGCAGAGAAAACCATTGCGGTCAATTTCGGGGGTGAATACCATTTCCTTGCAGTCCGCCTTGTACTGCGCATAATCATTGCTAAACGGTCAGCCGTACAGTGCGGTTTCCTGTGACCGCGCTCTCCAAGGAGCCGCCCTTCGCCATGCCCCGCGCGATTGCCTATGACCTGACGCGCCTGTTTCTCGGGCCGCTCAGCATGTCTCCGCGAGGCATTGATCGGGTCGATGTGGCTCTTGCCAATCACTTCTTTCCAAACGAAGAATCGCAAAGTATCGGCATTCTGCCGACGCCCTGGGGTGTGCGCGGCTTCGATGCCGGCATGGTCCGGCGCGGGCTGGACAACCTGCACCGAATCTGGGCCGAGCGGATTGATGAAGCAGGCGACCCGCAGTGGCAGGACCTCGTTGCTCGCCTTTGCGGCACGCCCCTTGAGGCAGCGCCCGCAGCACGGCGCAAGTCCTTGAACATGATCGGCAAGGCCCATCGCATGTGGCAGCATTTGCGGCAGACCGGGGTCGGTTTGGGGCGGCCCGTTGCTGCACTGCCGCATAACGCGATCTACCTCAATATCGGGCAAATCGGGCTGGCTGTTCCGGCATTTCATCGCTGGCTTTCCCAGCGCCGGGATATCACCGCCGCCTTTATGCTGCATGATACGATCCCGCTGGAATATCCGCAATTCGTGTCACCATCTTCGGCCAAACATCACACCCAGATGGTTCGCACCGCCGCCGAACGTGCCGATCTGGTCATCACCACCACCCAGCATGCACGCGAATGCATCGTCGAGTCGATGACAAAGATGGGACGCGCCGATGTGCCCGTCCATGTCCGCGGCCTGCCGTTGCCAGAGACATTGGGCATGCCGCGTTCCGCCGACCCGGCGTTGACGAAGCATCATTATTTCCTCACCTGTTCAACGGTTGAACCACGCAAGAACCACGGCCTGTTGATTGAGGTCTGGCGGCGGCTCATCGCGCAGAAGGGGGATCAGGTGCCGCATCTGATCATAGTCGGTTCGCGAGGGCACAATGCCGATGCCATTCTGGCGGCGATTAAGAATGACCTGGCCCTTTCGCGCCATATTCACCATGTGGCGGGCCTCTCCAGTCCGGCGCTTGGGCGACTGATTCTGGGAGCGGCGGCAATGCTGTGCCCCAGCCATGCCGAAGGTTTCGGCCTGTCCGTGCTGGAGGCCAATGCGCTGGGCGTGCCCACCATTGCATCCGACATTGCCGCCCACCGCGAAATCGCCTGCACCACGACTCGCCTGTTGCCCACCAACGATCCCGAAGCCTGGAAACAGGCTGTTTTGCATCATGATGCTGGCGGCATGCGTCACACCCCTGCCATTCCCCCGGCGATAAGCCAACCGGCCTATTGTCAGGATATTGCGGCCTTCATCGACAATTTTGCACAGAGCAGATACCAGGAACGCATGATCGATCTTTCCAGCCGCAAAGGGGCCCCCTTGTGAGCCAGCCAGCCCCTGAAGCAGCCAAAGCTGCGGACAAGCGTTTCAATGAAAGCTTCGTTGCGAGCCATGAGCGCAAACTGCTGCAAATCATCGCGCGGCGCTTGCCTCAATGGACCACTCCAGACCAACTGACCGGCTTTGGGGTTTTCGGCGCCTTTGTGGTGATGCTGGGTTATATCTTCAGCCGATGGGATATGAATTGGCTGTGGCTGTCGAACTTTGGACTGCTACTGCATTGGTTTGGCGATTCATTGGATGGGACGCTGGCTCGTTTGCGGCGCATTGAGCGGCCTCGCTATGGCTTCTATCTGGATCAGGTGATCGACACGATCGGCAGCCTGATGATTTCATTGGGTATCGGCTTTTGTCCGGCTGCCCGGATGGACCTATCCTTGCTGGTGATGGGGGTGTTCTTCATGCTCTCGATCCAGGTCTATGTGCGCAACATCGTGGACCGTGAATTTCACATGGCGGTGAGCGGCCTTGGGCCGACAGAAATGCGGCTGGGCATTCTGGGCATGAACATCGGCATTTTGCTGTTCGGGCGAAAGCCGATTCCGGGCATGCCTTTTGGACTCAACTGGCTGGATATAGTGATGGGGCTGACGGCGGCAGGACTGCTGGTGCTGTTGATCGTAGAAATGCGCGAACAGCTCAAAAGGCTGGCGGTGGAAGAAGCGAGTGGAGGCAGGCCGCGATCGCAGGGATGATTTGCTCTCTTGTTACCGAATAAATTCGCAACTCGGGCATCAAATCAAAACATATGAGGGATTTTTGGGAGCGCAAACGCACTCCTTTTCAATAATCCGCAAATTTATCCATACCACCTCAATATAGACAGGTGACAAAGCGGTAAGCCACAGCCTAATATCCGCCTAAAGCGAATGTGGCTTTTCCGATATAGCGCGGGACGGATCCGGCAACCAAGCCACCTGTCAAACAGAGCGTTTCGCCACGTCCGGCAATCCAAGGTGAATTTTGCATGTCAGCTGGAGCTCCGCAAAAACCGGTAGCGTTTGCTGTGTGCTGATAATTCACTAACCGTGAGCGATCATGGAGAGCCGTGGTGGATCCCAAGTCCCTGTTCAGTTTGAGCGATCACCTTGAGGCCTTGAGCAAGGATGGCGATCCGCTGGAGGTTTTGCAGCAGGCGATGGATTTCGAGTTTTTCCGAGCGTGGCTGGTTGAAGGGCTGGCCTACGGCGACGGCGCCAAGGGCGGGCGCCCGCCATTTGATCCGGTCATGATGTTCAAGGCGCTGATCCTGCAGGCGCAGCATAATCTGTCGGACGCCCGAATGGAGTTCATGATCCGGGACCGCCTGAGTTGGCTGCGTTTCCTTGGGCTGTCTCTCGGGGACCGGACCCCGGATGAGAACACAATCCAGCATTTTCGTAACCGTCTGACCGATACGGGGACGCTCAAACGGGTGATGAAGGCCTTTGACTGGCAACTCCAGAAGAAGGGCTACATCCCGATGGCGGGGCAGATTGTGGATGCCTCATTGGTGCCTGCCCCCAAACAACGCAATACCGAGGGCGAACGGGAGGCGATCAAATCAGGAATGAGCGCGAAGGAAATCTGGCCGAACGAGCCGAACAAGGCTTCGCAGAAAGACACCGATGCGCGGTGGACACCCAAGATCGGCGGAAAAGTGCTGTATCGCGAGGATGGCACGCCATTGCCCATGATTGCCCTGCCGGTCTTCGGCTACAAATCGCACATAAGCATCGACCGGCGTTATGGCTTTATCCGGGGGATGGCGGTGACCTCGGCATCGGCCGCGGACGGGCGTCTTCTCCGGCAAGTCGTGAGCACAGACAACACCAGTTCCGAAGTCTGGGCTGACAGTGCCTATCGCTCGAAGCGTAACGAGAAATGACTGTCGGATCGGATGCTCACGTCCCGTATCCACCGGCGCAAACCCATGGGCAAGCCCATGCCGAAAGCAACCGCCCGGGCCAATGCTGCAAAGTCATCGATCCGGGCCCACGTCGAACATGTCTTCGCCCATCAGAAGAACGGATTTGGGCTGTTCATCCGCACCATAGGCTTGGCCCGTGCCGCGGCGAAACTGACCCTTTGCAACCTGGCCTATAACTTCAACAGGCTGATCTTCCACGAGCGCCGGGAAAGCATGGGATGACTCTGCCTGAAGCCCGTAAAAACCGGGTCAAACCGCCCAAAATGCCGTCGAAAACAGACCAAAGCCGCGCCCACCAGTGTCAGCCAGCATCGGTATTATCCGCCGTCAGGTTCACAAGCCTTAAAGGACACGGTTTTTGCGGGTCTCCAGCTTCGCCGCGTCCGTCCACCGACGCCGACGTTCAACGCCCAGAACCTCAACCACCAAAACAGCCTCCACCGCATACGACGTACATAACGACGTCAATAACGACGTCGCTTAACATCGTCAGGCGGCCTCAATCGGGCCGTTACTGACCAGCAGCGTGTTGATCATCTCAAAAAGACCGACATTGCGGCAAGCGTAGAAATATCGCCGGACCGTGGAAACCGGCGCAAAGCATTGGGGCAGCAATCGCCACGCGCATCCCGCCGAGGCCAGATACAGCAACTGAGGTGCCCCCCGGCAGTCCCTCGATCATAACGAGAGTCTTGGGGGTGAATATGACGGCCCGGACGCCTGCACAAGCGCGTCGGGCATGATGGTCTCGTCCTGCACGAAGGCTCGACGCGCTTGTGCAGGCGTCCGGTT
>JAADYG010000571.1:0-20764 GCA_023338115.1 Phytopythium boreale | reverse complement strand
TCACTTTGGTGCGATTAACTGACACAGAGCTCCGAGGCCAACATGAGCCGGGAGGAGCTGCTGGACCTGCGGGCCAAGAGGAAAGGCGACCGGCACTGCATGTGAGCGGGAAGGACATTCATCATACCACACGCGTCGGCAGCACATGAAGGTGTCAGTGTTGCAAGCGTTCTCAATACATAACCTCGGCTGCGAAGCCTTCGTTTTGAATGCTCTTGGTGCCCTCTGTCCCACCGGTACCCGCAGTCCGGCGCTGTTCCCACTCGTCGAAAGCAGCGATATTCTTCTCAATCGTGGCGCGATGGCTGTCCGCTTGGGCGTTCGCAAGCGCCAGGACAAACATCCCCCGCGCTTCCTCGTTCTTCTTCTCGTGTAGTCGACAGACTCCCAAGTTGTTCAGCACAAGCGGTTGGTCCGGGCGCTCGACAGCCAGCTCTTTGTAGGCTGTGCAGACTTCCGGGACAACCGAGGCGCCACCGAGAATAATCAGCGTGCGCAACCGATACAGCTTCGCCTTGATCGACGACGTCGGCGTGTTGACGAACGATCGCTCCCACAGCTTTGTGCACATTTCCCAATCGCGCATGCAGTCTCCGCGGCCGTTGAGCATGGTGGCCAGAGTGTCAAGCTCTCGCCAGTCGAACGGGTCCATCCTGTCGTTGACAACCATATCAGATGAGTTAGAGAAGGCTCATTGAGTGCCAGTGGATTAGGAGCTGGACGTACTGGAGTTCATAGTTGTAGAGCGTCTCCTCGGTGCGCCAAGTGGCCATGAGCTGTGTCGAAATCCGCAGCAGCGTGCAAGAAACGAGCACGACCAGCGCCCAGCGATGAGTTCCACTGGGACCGGTGCCAGAAGTGGTGCTGTCAGCAGTTAGAGCAACCCTGTGCGAGACTGCCTCCGTTTGTACTGGAGTCGTCGATTCTGGATGATCGCGACCGCCGATATCACCACCTTCCTCATCACCAATGCTGCTGGTGCTGTCGCGAAACAACCACGTCGACAGGATTGCGCCGCCGTAGGGCACGAGCGTGATGGATCCCATGTACGCGTAGCGGTCGGCGGTGCCCGAGACCATGCCGTGCTGGATCAGTCCACACACTGGCAGCAACGTGAGCCCAAAGTACGCGAGCGCCAGCACGTGCTGTGAGGCGTTGAATGACGGGTGACACTGATAGAGCGCCATCCAGGTCACCAGCACGAGCGCGACTATCGGAAGGAGGTTGTCGGCTCTCCAGACGTCCGAGTACTGCAACTCCAACTGTAGATAGTGCGGACGCAGCTTTGCCGGCCACAGCAAAAGCTTCGCAACGTCTACCGGAGCGCCTAACGCCTTGACAACGCGCTCGTAGAACGTCAGAACGAGAACGTCAGTGTCTTTGTGGGCTCCGTGGCGGTTGAACGAAATTGTGACGAGCGCGAACGCAGCGAAGACGACCACGAGCGGGAGCTTGCGAGCAGTATACGATACCAGGATTCGTAGCCTCGACGGCGCTGGTGCTTGTGATGACGCGGGATTAATGGGCACAGCGCCGCTGGCCTCGGGGACTGGAGTGGAAGTTGCGGCGCTTGCTTTCAAAAGCAGAAACATGTCAATCAGCACGAACGCCGCGGGCGTGAAGATTGCGGCACTCTTGGACAGAAGCGCACACGCGTACAGCCCTGTCATTTTGCAACACACGACGTGGTCAATTCAATGACACAAGCCAGCACGAACGAGCTGCTACGGGCCTACCGGTGACGACAAAAGTCCGAGACCAGGTATCCGCTTGCCGAGCGACGACATCCAGCACTTGATCCCGTACACTCCTGCGAAGACGATCGCGTTGATCTTCTCTCCGGCTTCTCGCTCCGTCCGATTCCGCACGCGAATTACTTCGAGATAACGCCGCAGTCGCCTCGTGTATGGGTCGCAGGTATGCGTAGATGGCGAGGTTCGCGAACAGCGCGACGAGTGCGTAGGGCTGTCCCGAGGGCCACGCGACCACCTGGACGTGCACGGGATGCACCACGAACATCGCAGCGCTTAAAAAGCACGCAGTGCGCCGCTGGTAACTCGGACGCTTCGACTTTGCTTGAGCGTCGATTCCGGTGGTCATCGTGCTGAACATGTCCAGCAGTTCGAGTAGCATCGCCGACGCCCGCGCTAACACCGCACACGCAGCGACATGCAGCGCCAGCGTGACCACGCGTACCCACCACGCGTTCAGCCCGACGAACTGGCAAACGGCAGCCTTGAGCATCCAGCCGAGCGGCTCGTAGACGTTGATGCGCCCCATGGTCCACATGGTGCGCACGCTCTCGGCGGTCAGCGGCGATTGGATCACAGCGTTCTTGACGAAGTTCTCGTCGTCATCCCAATGGTTAATAAACTCCCAGGCATCCCTAGAAGTGGTTAGCAGCAGCGGAGACGCGTAGATGGCGATAAGGAGCGCGGAGAAGGCCGCCGCGCGCTCCATCGGCGTCGACGCGACCCGCATCGTGGCGACCCGGTGTGTGTCAACGAAAGTATCCTTTCAGAAAGATGCGATTGCTTTGGATTGGTTGAAAAGGAGCATCATATGATCATTGATTGGCTTATATCAAAATGCATTTGCCACTAATTATGATCACTCGTTATAGTGCCCATCAGTGATTGCTCGATGTACCCTTCGTCACAACTGACCAGGATGAAGCGGTTCGCGCTGCCGAGCGGCGCGGCCATGCCGGCGCTCGGGCTGGGCGTGTACAAGAGCAAGAAGGGCGCGGAGACGTACGAGGCCGTGCGCTCGGCTCTGCGGATCGGCTACCGACACATTGACACGGCGGAGTGGTACCGCAACGAGCTGGACGTCGGCCGCGCCGTCCGCGACTCGGGGCTGCCGCGCGCGGACGTGTTCCTCACCACCAAGCTCTGGGTCTCGCACTGGGGGTACGACCAGGCCCGCACGGCTGTCCATGCGAGCAACGACCGCCTTGGCGCCTCGTACATTGACCTGCTCCTGCTCCACGCGCCCGGAGAGGCGTCCACTCGCGGCGAAACGTGGCGCGCGCTCGAAGATCTACGAGAGGAAGGCGTTGTGCGCGACATTGGCGTGTCCAATTTCAGTGCCGCACACCTGAAGAAGCTCATGGAGACCGCGCGCGTGCCTCCCGCCGTCAACCAGATCGAGCTGCACCCTTGGCTTGCGCGCAAGGAGCTCGTCGCCTTCTGCCGCTCGCACGGGATCCTGGTCGAAGCGTACTCGCCGCTCGCCAAGGCCACAAGACTGGACGATCCGGTGCTGGTTGAGGTCGCGGAGGGAGCGGAAGCGACGGTAGCGCAAGTTCTGGTAGCCTACGCGCTAGCGAAAGGTTACGTCGCGATCCCCAAGTCCGTGAGCGCGACGCGACAACAGGAGAATTGGGACGCCGCTGAGAAGCTCGAGTTGTCTCCATCAGCAGTCGCTCGCCTGGATGCGCTCGACGCGGAAATTGTCACCGCCTGGGACCCCATGACGACGCATGGCGTCTAGTTGTACTGTACCCTCATCTATCCTCAATCCATCATAATGTAACACGTCGGCAGAGGTTACGCGGGCCACTTCAACCAGTCAGAAACGTAACTGATGGGTGCACCGGAGTGTAACTCGCGGCAAGTGATTTCTTGTGGGCAGAAACGCACAGGACAGTTTAGTGCCCCAGGGGTACATTCTAAATCAAGCGTAACCCTTGATTTAGGTGACTCGCGAAGGCCAGTAGTGGGCCCCGTCGCATGCCGCACAAATCAACCAATCATCAGGCGCTACACCAGTTACGTGGCTGCCTTCCACTCGTTCAAGTTTATCTTATGTTCCACGCCTCAGTTGCCGTGTATGGTGAAATTAGCCATGTTAACTTAGTACGAGCACAAGCGGTACGATCGTACCTATCATTGCCGTCCAGTTGTCCCGCTTCATAACCGGAAGAGAACCGGTGAATACCTGTAAATACCGTCCAAAACCGGTATTGGGGTACGGCTATTGCGTGTTTGCGCGTTGCCCTTTTCCGGTCGCGCACACCACGGGAATCACACCACCCAACGTCAGATCTCGACTCGCCGCGGAGGACCAAGCCAAGCGCGTGCCTTTCCCCTCTCCATCTCCATATATAAGCATGCTGGCCTCGTCCCTGCGTCGCTCCCGCGCCGGCGCGTTCGCCGCCAAGCGCTTCGCGTCTGTCCAGGCGTCCACGCCGGCGTCTGCGCCCTCGGCAGCGGTCTCCCCGGCCACGAACGCAGCCGACGAGAGCGCGCCGGCGGCGTCCAAGGACGAGGCGTACCTCCAGCGGCCGGTGACGTACCCGCTGAACAAGGTCAAGGTCGTTCTGCTCGAGAACATCCACCCGCGCGCCGTGCAGGTGTTCGAGAACGAGGGGTACACGGTCGAGACGCACAAGCGCGCGCTGTCCGGCGAGGAGCTGGTGCGCGTGGGCGCGGACGCCAACATCCTGGGCATCCGCTCCAAGACGCAGCTCGAGCCCGAGTTCTTCAACACGATCGGGTGGCACGAGCACCGGCTGTGGGCCGTGGGCTGCTTCTGCATCGGCACCAACCAGGTCGCGCTCGCGGACGCCGCCGCGCACGGCGTGCCCGTGTTCAATGCGCCCTTCTCCAACACGCGCTCGGTCGCCGAGAAGACGCTGTCAGAGATCATCGCGCTGCACCGCAAGCTCTTCCTGCGCTCCACCGAGCTGCACCAGGGTGTCTGGACCAAGTCGGCCACCGGCGCCCACGAGGTGCGCGGCACCACGCTCGGCATTGTCGGCTACGGCCGCATCGGTTCGCAGATCTCGGTGCTGGCCGAGCTGCTCGGCATGAAGGTAGTTTTCTACGACCCCATCAAGTGTCTGCCGCTCGGTAACGCCAAGCAGGTTGACACGCTCGAGGAGCTGCTTGGCCTCGCGGACGCCGTGACGCTGCACGTGCCCGCCACGCCGCAGACCAAGAAGATGATCAACGCCAAGACGATCGCGCAGATGAAGGACGGCGCGCTGCTGGTCAACAACGCGCGTGGCACGGTCGTGGACATTGAGGCCGCCGCCGAGGCCATCCAGAGCGGCAAGCTCGGCGGCCTTGCGGTCGACGTGTTCCCCGTGGAGCCCGCCAAGAACGGCGAGCCGTTCGACACGCCGCTGCGCGGCCTGCCCAACGTGATCCTGACGCCCCACATTGGCGGCAGCACGGAGGAGGCGCAGGGCAACATCGCCGTGGAGGTCGCGACCAAGCTCGTGCGGTATATCAACGAGGGCACGACCACGACGTCGACCAACACGCCCGAGATCGACATGCTGCCGATCCGCAGCAACTCGCTGCGCATCCTGCACATGCACCACAACGTGCCGGGCGTGCTCAGCAAGATCCACTCGGTGCTCTCGGACTACGGCATCAACGTGACCTCGCAGTACCTGCAGTCGGACCCGCGCCACGGGTACATTGCGCTCGAGGTGGAGCAGTTCCACGGCCAGCTCGTCAAGCGTGAGCTCGAGAAGATCAAGGAGACCATCTTCGTGCGCACCCTCATCTAGACATCGCCAACGGAGACGACGGACGGGCCGCGATCGGAGGTGTTTCTTCTAGTGCTGTGTGCGTGTGAGACGAGTGAGGCGCAACTTTGGGATGGGCAATGTGTCGAAGTCCCGTGGCGCGGCTCTCCTTTGCCGCTTACTGTCTCAGTGAGCGCCAATAGATTCAGAGGGGGGAGATCGCGTCGCGGGGGCAGCTTGCACTTGTCCAGCGCTCTTTTCTCTTTGTAGTTGGCAGGGTGAACTCACAGAGCAAAGAGTAGGCGGTTTGCTAGGAAGATCCATGGTGGTGGTGCTGTCGACTATTGTTTCGATGCTGACAATGGACACTAAAGGAGTTAGCACGGCACAATAGCATTCATCACTATCGGAAGTGATCACCCTACCAACACCAATACACAAAGATCCGCTTTACCTTACTTGACCCCACCCGAGACACAAGCTCTTTCTGCAGCGGAGCCGCCAGCCCTCCCGTAAGCTCGCGCCAGCGGAGTCTTTTGGACTGCCGACCCATCTGAACCATCCTGCGCCACCGTGAGCGCCCGTCGTCGCCCTGGACACTTGTTGCGCAAGACCTCGTCCGCCGCGGCCGCGAACTGGACGGGACTGCCACCACGCTCCGTCCGTCCTGGCGCGCGTTCCTTGCCGAGGCGCCGGTCTCCTCCGTTTCGACACTCTTTGTCGTTGTCGACCGGTATTACAAGAGCAAGTTTAACATGGCAGCATCAAGGCATGGGGTGGGAGTCTGCTTTTTTCTCCACAACATCATCCACGACCCATGCACTTCGATCTTTCATTGCGCCACGACACATCCACAAGGCAACAGGACCACCAGCAAAGCAACAAGACAATCCAACGAATGAGACAGAAAGAGTCGAAGGACGCCGGGGCAGCAGCGAGGCGCTGGCTCCCCCGCGGCACGTGCCATTGCAGATTCTTTTACAAACGCCACGGCAGGCGCCACACGAAACAGGAAGCCTCCTCCCTGAGCCCGCGCCGTCCGCCGGACAAGCCGCTCGCGACGACGAGTCCTGCGTTCTTCTTCTCCTTCTTCATCTCCCGTTGATCTCTCTCGTTCGGTCTGTCCGAGTCGCGCGCTGCGAAGTTGCGAAGTGTTCGTTCAAAACATTACGCGTCCGAGGGCTTAGTTGTTGGCCTCGTCGTGGACCTTGCGGAGACGAGCGATCGTCGAGCGCACGGTGGCGGCCGACGGGGTGCTGTTGGTTACCAGAGCAAGAGGAATGAGTTAGTTGGGGCTACTTGGAAGATTGGCTGGCTTAAACAGACCGGACGGAAACGTACTTGAGGAGGTAGGCGCCGCCGGCAATGACCTTGTGGCACGACTTGCACTCCCAGATGCCCGTCACGTTGCGCTTGACGCTGTCCTTGCCGCAGAAGGCGCAGTTGTACTTGGCGTGCTGCGAGATTTCGATCTTCTTGACGACCTTACGCAGCGACGAGCCGTAGCGCGTGCCGTACTTACCGCAAATGCCAACCTTCTTAGTGCGCTTGCCCTATAGTCCATCACCAACGAGTCGCACACCACGTTAATACACTTCGCCCCGCCTTCCTGGTGGCCTATCGACCAGTCCCTGTCCTGTATCTGGAGCTGTCGCTGCCGCTAGAGGGGCAACAACCTGCCGCCACTGCCAAGACAGGAAGCGAGCCGGCCGGCCCCTGTTGCGCCTGCTGTAGCTCCCAGCGCCACCCCCATAGACAGAGACCGGGGAGAGAAACGCCGCTTACCATCTTTGCCTCTTGAGATTATCCGGAGAGAAATCGACTTTGATAAGTGGAATACCCGCGCGCTCCCTCGCCACCAAGGCGCCGCAATTGAATGGCCGGAGCTAGCCGCAGGCATTTCCGCCAATCATAACCGTTCTTGAATACTTTAGACCAATCATGGAAGAATAAGGATGAACTGCACCGTGTTTTGGAATGTTGGGTTTTTCACGATCGGTTTGGACGGGGGTTGCAGTTGAACCCCCAAACGGGAAACGACGCGGAAAGTGACGCCATACTGGAGCCAACATAATACGAGAAAGGACGAAGGCAATGCCGCGATGATCGGGCGCCGATATCGCAAGCGTGCGTCGTGTATATGGAGGCACATCGCTACTGTCTAGGCTGTGGATGCTGACAGGATGGCGTGCGTGAACAGGCGTGGTGTACGTGGACGGCATCCCGATCGAGTCGACGGTGCTGGACGCGGGCGACTCGGGGCTCAAGGGCGAGGAGAAGAGCGACCCGGCGGCACTCGCGGCGCTCGACCCGCGCGCGGTGCGTTTGCTTCCACGCTTTATACGAGATGGGGGGAGGATCGTGAACGCGCTGGCTGATGTCCGAATGGTGTTCTTCCCTTGTTGAACCCAGCTCTTTGACAAGTATGACGCGGACGGGTCGGGCGGCATCGACCTGGACGAGTTCAAGGTGCTGCTGCGCGACCTGAACATCCAGCTGTCCGAGCCCAAGGCGCTGGCGTACTTTAAGAAGTGCGACAAGCTGCGCCGCGGCTTCATCTCGTTCGAGGAGTTCCGCCTCGCGCTGTACACGTGCGACCCGAAGAACCCGAACCGTACGGGCGGGTTCGCGCCCGGGCAGTCGCTCTCGCCCAAGGACCTGTTCGAGATGTTCGACAAGGAGGAGCAGGGCACGATCGACCGCGCTACGTTCATGGAGATCCTCGAGTTCCTTGGCAAGAAGATGCCGCTGGACCAGATGGAGGCCATCTTCTCCGAGCACGAAGATGTGAGTTTTGATGCCGGATCCCTATCATCCATACTGTATTGGTGCTGACTGGTGATGCCAATTGGATTCGGACAGCCCGAGCTCGAGATGATGGGGTACTTCCAGTTCAAGAAGGTGTGGCTGACGCTGGTTGACGTCCGCGCGGAGCTACGCAATCGTGGCGAGAAGTTCAACCGCATGCTGCCCAAGGCGATGCTCATGAAGAAGCTCGCGTTGCTGGTGAACATTGAAGAGAAGCAAGAGGCACGCACGTTTCTGGAGGCCGAAAACGCATTAAACGACGAGCGAATCGCAAAAGAGCGGCGAGATTTGGTTGGCGAGGCCCAATTGCTCGCGCAGATGCTGCTCGCCGACGCTTTGGATGCAGCCGGCCAGGTGTACGTGTTTGGCAAAGGAGCGTTCGACCGACTCGATGGCGAGCCCATCGACCCAGACTTCGCAGACTTCATGGACTACGACGTGATCAAGCAGCTTTGGCAACAACGAGTGAGTCCGGACAAAACGACTGCTGTGGTGGCTGACGCGCTGTCAGTCCTCCAACAAGCGACAAACACGCTGAGTGAGATTGGAGCTGCTGTCAATGGTCGCGGAACATCAGGCATGAACAATGCGACAGCTCCAAAGTTCCCGTCCGCCTCCAAAATGAAGCTTGCTACTGCTGTGGAAGCGTTCTCGGGGCGGCAGATCTCACTGACAACGGCGTTTCTTTGGGGAAAGCGGATTAACCGCGTAGCATGCGGCCCAGCAGTCGCCTACGTACTCACAGACGCTGGTGAAGTGTTTTGCTGGGGTGGAAACAAGCGGCAGTGGAGGTACTTTTACGATGACGAGACGTACGTGGACGACGAAGTCGACCCACTTCGCGGCACAGGGGCGTTGGCCCTGAGCTCATCGTCAAGCGCCCCCGCGCTACCAGGAGCTCAGTCATCGGGCGCTTTATCGACGAGCCACCACTCGAACCAGCAAGCGCCAGCATTACAGCGCCCACTGACAACTCGAAGCGAAATGCTCAAGCTGTCCATTCCTTCCCGCTGAGCGAGAATCAAAGGAGGCACGACGAGTTCGGAGTGCGACGGAAGTACAAGAAGACCTTCATCAAACCCGAGCGACAGCTACTGACGGAAGAGGAAAAGCGCGATCGGCTTGTGCTGGTGGGGAGATTCTACGACTTGATTCCTCCCGTTGGCGATCCACTCCACTCGAGCTCGTCGCACACATACCATGATCTACTCGAGACTGTCGAGCCCGAACTGAACGTGGACGACATGGCGCTCTCGCTTCAGATGCGGGGCGTTTACTTGGAGAAGCAAACCCGATTCGAGTTGATGGAGACCCTTGGCGAGTGCATTGCGCTGGAGATCGAGTGTGTCGGCCTGAAGTTTCACGAGCACATGAAGGAGCAAGACAAGATCGCTCGTCGGTTTCGCCACGATCATCGCGATAAGCAAATGATCAACGTCGCCGCCAAGACAGCAGTCATGTGGAATACGTTGCGGATTCTGCGAGAAAGTATCATCAACGCGGAGCGCAGCGAGTTCCAGAGGAGTCAGGAAGAGTACATGACGATGAAGAACAAGATCGAAGCCGAGAAGCAGAGGATCAAGCGGCAAGCGCGCGAGGGGCTCATCGACTTGAAGCCTGAAGACCGTGATCGCTCCTCGTTGGTGTATCTGAACGGTCTGACCTCACGAGGACCACCGACGCAGTATATGCGCGGAGATCAAGCCCTTAACGATATTGCCGTCGGGTCCCGCCATGCGCTGGCTATTCTTCACTCGGGCAAATTGCTATGCTGGGGCGTAGGATCGTTTGGCCGTCTTGGTGGCATACGAGCTCCAGGTGCAAACGAGGACGACCCGAATTCCTGGCATCAAGATGCCCATTCGGCCCAGATCGTGCCGGCCCTGAAGCATTTCCGCTTCCGCGCGGTGGCTTGCGGCTTTGGCCACAGCTTGGCGCTCTCAACCGACGGGAAGGTGTATGTCTGGGGCTCGGCAACCCATGGCAAGCTTGGCGTGGGCAAGATCGACGCGAAGGAGAGCTTTTCGCTCGCCCCAATGCTGCTGCCTGCCCTTCGTGGGGTAGCTGTTCGCAAAATCGCATGCGGACCCTCCCACTCAGCACTACTGACTACAGACGGCACCCTGTTCGTGTGGGGAGGTGGTGGCGGCGGGAAACTCGGCCTCGGCGATGGACGATCCATCGGACAGGACATGGTACCGCGCGATGGAGGCAACTTGCGTGTCGTTGACACTCCGACGAGAGTCGTCGAGCCTTTCCCCAGTGAAGAACTGGTCGAAGTTAGTTGCGGGAGCGCGCACATCGTCGTGCTAACGGCGATCACACGGACGCCAGAGGGTCTTGCGACCGGTGGACGCGTCTACGTTGCAGGAAGCAGTCACGCGCTGGGGAAATTCACTCCGACCTTCACGCTTGTGACTGTGGAGTCCACTTCCGGATTAAGGGGCAGTCTGATGGCCAAAGTGAGCTGCGGAAACGCGCACACGGCACTTGTGAGCTGCGACGGGGAGCTGTATACGTGGGGGAACAACGCAGGCGGGTGCACGGGACACCCGGTGTCCGTGCCGATGATCAAAGTACCGACTCTCGTGACTTGTATGCACCGGGAGCCAACGAGTCTTGCCGTTGTCGCCGGCGTCAAGGTTGTACAGAGCAGTCAGAACGCGAGCTGCATCCCAGAGTTCGCGCTTGGCATCGGAGCTACCTCCGGCGCATCCGCTGCAGCGATCGCTTCGTCGCTACAGTTTGCGCAGACGCAGCAGGAAGTGTGTCCGTTCTGGCAGGCAGAGCTGATCGAGCGCAGTCGCATCTTCAGTGTGCGTGTCGTGCTGGCGCAACAAGCGTCGCGTCCTGGGTCTGCCGCCGCCAGCTCGCGTCCCCTTTCAACGGCTTCACGTGCGAAGCCCCGATACGCCATTCTCGTCAGCGAGTACCCGTTTAACCTGGACGAGCGCGGCAAGTACTCGCTGGCACAGTCTAAATCGCACAGCTCCGCGCACACGACGTTCTCTCTCATCGAAGGTGAACCACCAGAGTTTGTATGGCATGTGTCGAGTGGCGGTGGGAGCAGTGGTGGCGGTGGTGACGGTGCATTCGGTCGGTTCGTTCGCGTTCAAATGGAGGGCGACGGCAGTACTGCCATGTTGAGCCTAGCGAAGGTGGAAGTGCGCGGCGCGGCGGCCAACGCGTACGTCGGGCCGCGCGTGAGTGATGTGGTGTGCGGTGAGGGGGCCACGATCGCGATCTGTCGCCCACTCGGCTCTCAAGACGCCTTGCGCGAACGTTTCCAGCGTGCGATTCGCGCTGACTACGCGAACCTTTGGACGCTGCGGCAGCTCGAGACGTATCACCCGTTCATGCTGGAGCTGGAGTCGCAGCAAAACGAGCCCAATCCTGCTTCGAATCCACGCTCTAACTCGGTTGTTCCGTTCGCGGGCAGCGGCGAGCTAACAGTGAAGAATCGGTGCGTGTTGTGCCGGGCACGCGAGCAGTGTCGTCTGCGCAATCGAGGGGGCTCTACGGAAGGCGAAGACTTCGACCAAACCAGGTGCAACCACCGTGTCCGAGCCACCCAATGGTGCTAATGAGCGCTCCGGAACGAAGGAAGAGTCGGCAACAAATGCTACTCATCGAGCTGCTGGCAGCGCCGTGAAACACGGCGACAACAAGCAAGGCAGCGCAACGACGCCAACGGGCTCGGCCAATGTGCGAAAGAAGAAAGGAAGCAAAGATGCACGCGCTAACAGCATCCGTAGCGGTGGCACTCATGCATCATCAACGCCGCTATTTCGTGCTCGACCGACGCTGGAAGAGCTGTGCGTTCAACTGCTGGCACTCAACACGCGAACAGAAGAAGAGGAAGAAGCCAAGAGGCGGCTGGACCTTGAGCTGTTTGACATGGACGCGCTGGCTCGTGCCAAGCAGGAAGAAGGCTTGTCAACGCCGACGGAGAATGCGCAAAACGCCGGAGCAAGCGATCAGCAACCTAATGGGGGCCGCTTGGAGGGCAAACTGTTCCGGAAACTCGCGTTATTGGGCTTGTTTACCAAGAAAGTGCCGCCTCCACCGTCGTGAAGCCAGCAGTAGATGAATCACCTCGGCGTGAGGTCGTCGCCGCAAATGAGCAAAGCAACGGTGGACCCAAGACTGCTCACACAAAATCGATTTATACCAAAGTTTCAAGAACGTCACGGCTTACAACGCACGAGAAGACGGCAAGCACGACGCCGGGCTCCCAGCCCAGCATCGACCGCACGTCCACGACACTATCACGACCAGTATTCACACAGAGAAGGGGGGATAATTTCGACAGAGACGCCTTTTAAACGGCGACGCCCGTTTGGCGGATCAGCTTGGAAGTCTCGGACACCTGGTGCAGCAGCGACTCGATGGTCGAGTGCAGCTCAGCAGCCGTCGAGTAGCGCTGCGATGAGTACCGCGAGCTGCTGCTCTGGCGGCTCGAGTCGCTTCGGTGGCTCTGGCTCGACGTCGTGCTCTCGTTGTCGCTGTCGTCGTACTTCCACGACGAGCTCGGCGGTCCCGACGCGCCTCCGCCCATCATGTTGGCGTAGTTGCTGCCAACGCCACGCACCTTGGCGTACGAGAGGCGGGTCAAGCGCTCGAGAGTCTCGGCGTCCGTGAGCGGCGGAGATTCGACGACCGACTCGCTGTCGATGTCGAACAGGTCAAACGAGTCGGCCATTCGCGTGCTCCCACGTGAGTCGCACGAACTGCCAACCGACACGGCCTTGCGCTGCCGCGTGCGAAGGAACGCGTGCGATTCGTGCGCAAGGTCCTCGATGCGCACGCCTACAGCGTGCAGCAGCGCGTCCATGCCCTCGACCCACTCGTTTGACACGTGGCTGCTGGCCGCCACGCGGTCGAGCTTCCACAGGTCAAGCGTCCCGATAATGTAGTTTTGAGCTCCAGACGACGCGCTCATGGTGGACGACGCGTAGACGGGGAAGCTCAGGAAGGACACTGCGCCGTGGTCGGTCGCGAGCGGATGTCCACGCAGCCGCGCGTCATTCTCAAGCTCAGCGACGAAGAACAGCGCACCGTGGTGCACCGCGAACGAGCTCGCGCTTTCCTCGCGGGGCAGGACATCCGGAATCACGATCGCCGAATTGGTCAAGTCGGCAGAGTCGATCTCCACCTCGACGACGTCCTGCGCCGACGCATTCACGAGGCAAAAGACCTCGCGCGCACCCACGTAGTTGATGCTACAGCCGCTCCACTGCGTGGCGATGTCGAGCACGCGGTGCGCGAGCTGCTCCAACTCGCGGTCGTCGCGCAGGAACACAACCGACTGCGCGTCTACTTTGAGCTGCGTCTCGACGAAGCGCGCGCGCTCGCGCTCGTTGTCGCCGGCGACGTTCACGGGCGCCTTGGGGAACATGTTGACCCAGTTGAAGTCGAGCTCGTAGTCGGGCTCAGGCGTCTTGAGCTGCACGAACTGCAGCTTCTTGGAGCCGCAGTTGCCGCTGGTGCCTGCGATCGTCGCGCGCTGGTTCGAGGCGAAGGCGTTGGCTACGGCTGCGCCAAACGACTTCTTGCGCACCAGCAACGGCTTCGGCAGTCCGCCGTCGTCGATCGTGACGGTCTGCGCGCGGCGCGCACGAAGACGTTGCTGCGACGTCGTCAGCAGCTCGTCATCGCTGTAGTAGTACTGCTTATCATCCGCCGCGCCATGTCCTTGATCTTCCTTGCCTCGAGCGCGCACATGCCAGTCATCGACGCTTCCACTGACGCCGATTCTGCCCATTGACGCAATGGTCTGCCGCTGGAACTGCTGTGACTGCGGGCGCTGACGCGAGCTGCGCCGCCTCGCCGGATTGTTCGCTGCGTTGAGCGTTGGCACTGGTGGCGGCGGCGGCGGCCGGCGGGCAGCGCTCGATGACCGTGCCGTGCGGTTCTGACTCGGGCCGACGACTTGAGCCGGCGCCGACTGTCCACGCGTCTGGCGCTGGTGTCGCCACTGCGAGTCTCCATCGAACCGGTCTTCACCTCCATTGACGCTGTTCATGTTGCTGTTATTGGCAGTAGTTGTCGTGTAGCGTCGCTGCTCGACGGGCTTGACGAGGTTGTCCAGCGACGAGAACGGTCGATCGTTACTGCCGCTTGCCGCAGGGGCTGGAGCAGCGCTCGTCTTGGCCGTCGAAGTGACCGCGTGCGTCGCGTCCACAGTCTGTTGCGGCTGCTGCTGGGGTGGCATGACGCCGTGCGTGCCGTTCGTCGCGCCGTACAGGCAGCGCGAGCACACGCGGCGCTTGCGGCGCGTGACGAGCGGGCTCGCAATCACGGACAAGCAGTGGTTGCAGACGGGCAGGTCGCACACCTCGCAGTGGTGCTTCCAGCGGAAGGCGCCGAACTTGCGCGTGCAGATGGCGCACAAGGTCGGCGCCGCGTTCATGGGGTGCGCGCTCTGTTCGCCGCTCGGTTGCTGCTGGCTGCCGCGCGAGAACATGCGGCTGCTCCGCGTGCTGGCGCGAATGCTATCGTCCCGTTGTTGCTGTTGCTGCTGCTGTTGTTGCTGCTGGTAATGCAGACGCTGCTGCTGCCGAAGCACGGCGCGCTCTTGCTCGAGGCGGTACGCGTTGATGAAGGGCTGCAGCCGCGTGAGACAGAGGGCGTCGTGGCGCAATCGCTGGCGCTGCCGACGGCGCACATCGGTGTCCTCGCCGTCCTGCGAGCACGTCGCGAGCACCTCGAGCGTCAGCGTGCCCGGCTCGCTGCCCTCCTGCGCAATGTACGTGACGGTGAAGTCGTTCCGCGACAGCCGCGCGCGCTCAAACTCGGGGCCGCGCGACTGCGCCACCTCGCGGGAGAAGACTGGGCGGTACAGGTGCAGCAGCGACGGCACCGACGACGACGATGCGGTCGCGTCCGAGTCGCTCGTCTTGGCGCTCGACCGCTGCAGCCGCGTCGTGAGCGTGTACGCGAGCAGCACGTGCGTCTCGATCTCCGTCGGCGCGTCAGTCGTGGACGCGTACGGTCGGAGGCGCGCGAACTGCACGGAGACGTGCTCGCGCTCGCCCGTAGCGTGCTCGAGCGGCGCGAAGGCCATCGCGCGCCCGCCGGAGACCAGCGTCGAGGGCAGAAGGCGCGCCAGCAGCGACGGCGGCGGTCCACGGTTGCTGCTGGACGACTGCGAGAGCGCGGCTGTCGACGCCGTGAGCACGGCCTCGACCTCTGCGAGCGTGCCCTGCAGCGGGCGCACAGCGCGCAGACAGTAGCTGCCGGCGCGCGCGCGCTTGGACGACCCGGCGCTCTCGTACAGCTTGGCGTCCTCGTCGGGCCGCGACCCGATGCGCTTCCACTTCATGGGGCGGAAGATCTCCTTGGCCGCCGCGCGCCCGTGCGCGCGCGCCTGCGGCTCGTCGTCCACGCCCAGCAGCTCCATCGCGCTGATTCCGAATAGACCGGCGGCACGATCGTGCGTGCGGGTGGCTGTGCGTGTTTCGCGATGTGAGCGCGCGCCACGACGCGATGCGATCCGACCCCCGCGCGTTACTTGCACAGGCTGCTGTCGCGTTCGAAAAGCGCCTCTTTTATGATGGCAAGTGTAGAAGCGCGGGCCTCAACGGCTCGGGTGTCTACGCTCGGATCGCCGCGGAGCGCACTGCAGCGTGGAGAGATACAAGAGAGAAGCCAGCGACCGACGGACACGCTTGGTGTCTATCGCACTGTGTGATGGAAGGTGGAATGGAGCGGGGGGGGGGGAGGGGGAGATAAGCAGTGCGGGCTATAGCGCCAAGTAAGACTCGCGGGTATACTTTAGTGTATATACTTTTTCTTAGTGGAAGAAGCGCGGCAGCTGGAAAAGCGGCACCAGTTGGACACGGAAAAGGTCGGCAGGCCAGTCGGGCGTAACAGGCAGTGGTACCTCGTCTCGCGTCGAAAACTACTTGGTAAATGTATAGTTACAATTTGAAGAGTCGGGCGCGGGAGACGCGATGGCTCCGAGCCAGAAGATGGCAACCGCCAGCTGACGCGAACGTGACCGACACCAAGACGTCGACTGCGCGCTGACTCACAACCGGATACATACAGTGTAAGCGCACTCTATTGTATGTACTGTATGACTCCGACTCACACTCATCGACTGCGGGCCGCAGCATTTGTCGCTCTCTCTGGACGGAGACTTGAGCTCGCGCTCAACGAATAGGCTCGGCCATCGGCCGTTCAATGCCACCGGCATGTGCCAGCATCTCCGAATCGTATCAATACTCTACAGTCCACGATCCGCATCAAATAAGACGTCCGCCACGCAGATAAGAAGCGAAATCCGGCAAAACAGCCGCCCGAAGGCGCCATTCGACTGTCCGAACACACTGCGCGTTGAGGTTACACAGTGGACGCGGATGCTACCGGTAGTGACGGATGGTAGTCACTGATTCCAGTTCGAAGCTTGCGGCGAAGATCGCCGACGCTGGAACGCGCGCGGTCCTCGCTACGTTCATGGAAAGCGCGCGTTGATCCATCATGCCTCGCGACGCACTCGCGCGCGTCCGTGACCACACGCACAGGATAACTGACTGGGTTCGCGGCGCCCCGAGCCACGGAAAGCGAGCAACCAAGTCGCTCGAAAAAGGCCAGTTCAGCGTCCTGACTAGTGTACCCACCTGACCGTCCACGTAACCTTAACGGGTTACACTTCGTTGGCAAACGTGTGGCGCGATTGATATCGTGAGTGGGCTTGCAAATTCCAAGTGGTTTGCTATACCCTTCGAGCTGTACGAAAGTTAACTGTAGCGTGACAAAAACAAGGAGCGCGCCCGGATAGAGAGAGCCTCTCTCTCTCTCTCTCTCTCTCTCTCTTGGTGGTGCAACTCGGTGGGCGGGCGAGCGCCCATGTTTCGATGGTGCAAAAAGAAGCGTGCATGTATCGTAGGGTCGGCGCTGATGCATCCCATCGCCGCTGTGGAGATTCCGGGCCGGTCTCCGCTTGAGATTGGTACTGTACTGTACAGCCAAGTCACGATCACGATGATGGTCGATCTCCAGCGGAAAGGATCGGCCGGGCATGGCGAGGATACATCGGTGATTGCACGGTCTCTTCCGTGACAGGAACCACCTGCATTGCTGTACAGTACTGCACAGTGGTTTGGAGCAGATCGCCAGCACCTACATTTACGCTTTTCACCGCGATTACGGTACTGCACTGTATGCGAAATGAGTGGACTGGTCCACTGTGTGTGGGATTTTCTCAGTGCTCCCACTCCCGTTCTCTGTGTTTGTGAAGGATACATGTCAGTCAACAAGCACTCAAGGAACTCGCTCGAGAGGACAGGGCGGTGTCCGTCACAGAATGCTGTACCCGCGTTCCATGCGTGGCTCCATGGTGCCCAAGCCTGTACCGGCTTGTACTGTACCTCAACCGTAAACGCGCCGCGAAGTGGGCCGTCAGGACAGCGGGAGAACATCCTCTGCAGCTCGTGAAAGTCGGAGTACAGCGAAGAGGAGACGCGCGGCTCCATTCACTGAACGAGCCGCGCCCCCATCTCTCCGTCGAAACTATCATCGGCCATTTGACCCGGCTGTCTTCAACTTGGAACACCGTGAACCGTACAGTCCCATTGGTTATCAGATCCCAAAATAACGCTGTCAGTTTGGGCACTCAACGTCACTATTTTATAATATATGTCACTATTTCGGATGAACGGTAGTGAGCGGGTTTGCTCGTTCGGGTTTGCAGGCTCGGGTCGGCTATACCCGGGTTTGGGCTGCGGGGAAAGGGTTGGGCGCCACACGAAAAGGCGGGGACCAATCAGAGAACGTTGAAGCAACTATACGCTGTATACCGTATACTCCACGGACTTCTTCAACAATTTTTGCGCGAAAGAAAGAACGAAAGAAAAAAAAGCGAAAAATTCCCAGTGCGTCAGCGGACGAAGGGAAGAAACCCAACCCATTTCGAGGTGGGTCCCCTTGAAGTGGCATACAAACACCAAGTATAAGTCAGGCGAACACGTAAAGTCGTCCGCAGGGTCCGATCCTCTACATCTGGTCGTCCGCCGTCCCTAAAATGAGACGCACGTGCGTTCTCGTCTCGTCCCCAGCAACGCGTGCGGGCCCCCCACCCTGGGGACGGTAAACTACCGATCCGCATCCGCATCCGCTCCGTCAGCTCGTGGCCGCGAGAACATTCGCGCCGACTTCTTCCGTTTTCTTTCGGGAAAACTACTTTCTCGCGGGGCGGACGCGCATCCCCGCCGCCGTGCAGCGTGTCGACGATCACCTCAACGGATCGGCCATGGCGCATTCACGGACACTCTGACACGGTGCTCCGCCCTTCGTCCGCGCCGTCCGGAGTGTGTCTCATTCGATGCGGTCCACTATTTTTTCTTTTCTTCTGGGCCGAGACCGTGCGGACGGTAGTTTTCCGGACCATGCGGACGGATCTGTGGACGCTCATGCGGGGCGGCGCCGGCGGCGGGAGCGGCGCCGGCGGCCGCGCGGACAGCGGACGGGCCAAGGACCGCGTCCGCCGCCCGCCGCCTCCCGCCCCCGACCACATTGGACACCACAGCGCCGACTACTCGGACACGCCGTCGTCCCCATCCACCGCTGCGGACGACTCGCTCCATCTGCGGCCGGACTCGATCGCGTTCGCGCCTGCGCGCCCGTCCGCAGTGGGTCCGCACGGACGTCCCCGCGGACCGCCCCCTCCGCCCCCACCTTCGCTGCGGACCCCCACGGATCCGCATCCGCTGGACACACCGCCACAAGCTGCGGACCGACGGTCCCAGCCGACGATCGCCCTCCCGCGGCGGTCCATCCTGGCCCCGGAGGGCAAGCAAGAGGACGAGGATGAGGACGAGGACGAGCACAAGCCCAAGCGGACGCGGAGCCGCATCCTCAGCGAGCTGCGGCCCGTGGCCAGTCCCCGCGAGGCCGCGGAGATCTCCACTCCGGTGATCGTGGAGCCCCAACTGGCCCCACCGCCGTCCCCACCGCGGCTGTGGCTGCCGGACGAGGAGGACGCGGGCGAAGGGGAGGGCGACTACTACGCGTGCGATGCGGACGGGACGCCGTCGAACGCGCGGCGCCGCGCGTTCGACATCTTCGCGTCGCGGCGCGTGCGGCTGCAGCACCACTGGCGCGCGGACCTGTGGATCTTCATGTACGTGCTTCATCCGCAGATAAATTACGGTTGGGCCGAATCTAACTGCGGATGTGCGGACGTGGACAGGAAGAACGCGCATCCGGCGCTGGCCCCGTGTGCGGCCCACCGGTGGCACCCGTTCCGCAAGCTGGACCGCGTCCTCGTGCTGCTCGTGGCCCTCGGTACGGTAAACTACCGCCCGCACCCGGTCCGCACCGTCCCGTCCCCTCCGTTTTACTAACCGTCCTCACCCTTGTGGACGAATATTACAGCGGCCGCCCTACTCGTGTCCGGGATCGTGGCCACCCGGCCGTGCTGCTCTACCGAGGCCGCTCCGGTCCCCACCACTGCTACGCCCACGCCCACCGCGTCGTTCCCGGCCCTCCCGTTGTCCGTCAGCAACGCCACTACTACAAGCGGCAGCGCGGCCGTCTCGTGCGCGTGCGGCCTGGCCCACACGTCCGCGCTCGTCGCGGTCGCGATCGCCGCGGTCGTCCCGCTCGTGATCCTGCTGCTCGAGCCGCTGGTCACGCTCTACCACGACGCCAAGCTGTTCGGCTGCGCGGTCCGCGTGCGCCGCGGGAGGGCGAGGGAGGGCGGTGGAGGGGCGACGACGACGACGCCCAGCGCGTGCTGCACGTACCGGCCGGACGGACTGGCCGCGCGCGTGGGTCGGGCGTTCGTGCTGGTCCTGCTCGTGGCGCTCGCGTTCGCGGTGGGCGTCGTGGCCGCGTGGATGTGGGACGACGACGCGGCCGTCGACGTGGACGCGGCGCTGGTCGAGTGGGCCGTCGTGTTCTCGTCGGCCGCGGCGCTGGGGCTGTTCGGGTTCTGCTCGGCCGTGTGGCTCGCGCTGTTTGCGGTCCGCTGGTGGGGCGAGGGGCGCGCGGCCAAGGGCGACGCGGCGCAGAACGCGAGCGTGCTGGTCCACCAGTGGACGGGCCCGCCCAACCACGAGGCGTCCCCCGTGTAGGGTGGAGTAGGCTGCAGGTAGGGCAAGTAGACTTTAGTAGGGGCAGAGCGCGTAGTTTTAGCGTAGAGAAAGTAGGTTAGGACGATAGGAAGGAGCCGGAAGCAGCGACGTAGTGATAGTTATAGTAGGGCGCGTGTAGTTACAGTAGGTAGTTGGTGGTAGAGTTGAATGGCAGGAGGGCGGTCGGTATCAATAGGCGATTAGAGGTCAGTGGAGCAGCTTGGACGGCAAGAGACGCAACAAAGCAACCATGTTGGCCGTCTTGGTCGTGCGGTTGCCGCGCAGCAGCTTGTCGTTCGAGTACACGCACACCTCGGGGATGGACAGCGTGGTGGCGCACAGCACCGACATGATGAGGTTGCGCCGCGCGTCGCTGTGCGGGAAGTGCAGCGGG
>JAADYG010000570.1:0-20789 GCA_023338115.1 Phytopythium boreale | reverse complement strand
TCAGATCAGGCATCATTGCTTTCTTGCACCCATTAATATGGACTGTATCGGTTTGATATTCCGCTGCCAACAGTCACATGCTGGAAGCGGGACGCGATGGACGCGATGGACGAGCGCTGGGCGTTCCTGCGTCCATGGTGCGCGCCCGTGCGCGATCGGCTTTTCATCGTGTACCACGACAGTGGCGGCGCAATACAGGGCAACTACGTTGGCCTCTGGGTGCGCCCCCCGACCGGCAAGGCGCAGGCGACGCGCGCGCAGCTCCTGAAGGTTCGCGACACGCTCGTGCTCCTGGCGCTTGTCGCGCGAGTCGACTACTCCGCGTGGAAGTACCTGCTGCTGTGCCATTGCGGCTTGGAAGTGAATCCTCGAGATGAGATCACGCTGGACTCGGACACCTTCCGCTGAGCCAGATTCGTGTTCAAGCTGGAGGGGCAAGATGTCGACACCGCCACGCTCCAAGACCTGCTGGCCCCGGCAGTGGCGTCGCCATACAACCATCACTTTGCGATGGCAGTTCGCCAAATCGCCGCACGTGGCATCGGTGGGCGTCTTGGAGCCGATCGAGAGCGTTTAGACATCCCCGTCGCCGTGCATATAACGTCACATGGCGAGATGTGCCGCCTTCGGAGTGCCTGGAGCTGCTTTCAAGATCTCAAGACGAGGTACGGGGGCTGGCGGTTCCCGGTAGAGTTACCGCACAGGATGGAAGAGCCCACTATTGACTGCGCCGTGGTCTTGGGTTCGATCGCGCTGTATTGCCTCGGTGACGAGATGTCCCCCGTGTCGGCGCTGCTGGTGGAGGACATGGTGACTCGTGGTGAAGGCTTGACGATCTCCGAGCTCGCGCTGACGCTGGGCCGCGAGGTCGATCCCGACGACTATTACGACGAAGATGATGATGAAGGCGACTATGAAGGCGATGCTACTGAAGACGCACTAGCGACCGGCAGGCTGCTCGAGCGGGTGCTGTGGGCAAGTGGCTGCCCAAGCGGGGCGTGCGCTGCCATACAGGGGTTCAACCTGTTCTGTACACTAGATAGCGATACCCAATTTGCTCGGGCCTGTACCGCTATCGCCGAGACACAGACGACCGACGCGCTCACACTGAGGTTCTACCCAGTGTCCGACGACCTGCACGAGCTTCAGTCTAGGGTCCAGCACGCGTGGGAGTACTTGGCGTACGCGCTCTTTTCGAGGCACGCGCGCGCTCGCTCGTCCATGACCACTGTCGAGCTAGACGGACTTGAGATGAGCATAGCTGATGGGTACTGCATTGCTGCAGTCGTCAATTCAAAGACCCAGCTGGTCTGCTGTTTGGGCACCATGGCGGCACAGACACCAGCAACAGCGGTAGCGCCGGCGATGATGCGGACAATGATGAGAGACCTCTTGTCACTGGGATGCTAAAGGCAGGGACTCCCCTGGTACTTCACTCGATGGACTCGACAGGTGAACTCGCTGAGTGGGAGTTAAAGACGGATGTCTGCGGCGTCCAAGTGCTTCGTGACCACGGCGACTCGGTGCTCGCAGTCGTGCTGTTGCCGGGATATGGCGTGTGGGAGGTGCGTCGCGATCAAGTCGTGCTAACCGCTGATACAAGACCAGAAGGTGGCGTGACAAGCCTGCACATGGAGTTCAACCGAGACTCGGACGACGTGTCGGGGTTTCCGAAGTTTCTGGAGGTACTTGGTTCGTCGCTGACTCGACTATCAATCGATCTATCTGCGGAAGAGGAGATCTGGACGGGCGACATGCTCAAGTCCTGTCCAAACTTGAAGGCCCTAGTACTGAGGGGGCGGACGACGATCGACACGGAATCCTTCCTGACGGTGTACCGCGAGAGCAACCTGCAGATCGAGGAGCTCGACTGCCCGTTCGACGTCATTGGCCGGCTGGCGAGAGAGCTGACCAACACCAACACGGCGTTCGCCAAGACTATCAAGCGCCTGGCTTATCGATTCGCTACAAGTTGGCGCGACGAGGGCGGCTCAATCCTACTCGCGGACTTTGTGAACATGCTCAATGCGAACCACACGCTCGAGTACCTGCACGTTGCGGTTCCCAGCGGTGCGTTGATCGACAGCCATCGCGTGATACGCCTCCGATCGTTCAACGACCAGGTGCTGCCGGCGAGGAGTTCTCATGGTAATCAATCGGTGATATATATAGCCCATAAAATTTAGTGCATTTCTGCAAAACTTCAACTGAGTTCTCGTGAAAGCATATATTAATACGGATCGTAGTTAAGATTCAGCCGAAAGCTGCTCAGAGCAAAAAGGTATAGCCAAAAGTTACAGCGATGGACTCGCTCGCGGACCGCTGGGCGTTCCTGCGTCCGTGGTGCGCGCCTGTGCGCGGGAAGACCGAGATCGAGTGTTGCCAGTCAAGCAGCGATCGCGCGATCGAGGAGCAGTGCGTACGCCTCCACGTGCGCCTCTCAAGCACGTACAAGCGCGACCCGACGGTGGAGCTGCATGGCATTCGAGACGCACTCCTACTTCTGGCGCTGGTGAACCGCGTGGACTTTTGCGCCTGGAAGCATGTGCTGTCCGCTCACTGCGACGTCAGAGTGATGAAGACCGGGCTGGCAGACTCGGACGCGTTCCGTCAAGCGCCGTACCTGTTCAAGCTGAATTTTCATGACGTGAAAAGCGGCGCGATCAGTGTGGTAACAGACTTCTTTCAACCGGACAGGCGCTCACTTGCTAGAGGTGGCCGTCCGTCAAATCGTTGCGCGAGGCATGGGCGGACGGATCACCAAGCAAGGAGAGCGGATCGACATTCCAATTGGTGTGCACCTGACTTCGAACAGTGCCTCGGTCGCCCTCGAAACCCTTTGGAACAGCTTCCAGGGTCTCAAGGCGAAGAGCGGCGGCTGGCGTTTCCCACTCCACTTCGCGCCGGGAGAAGATAGGTCCGATGTGGACTGCACTTTCGTGTTGGGGCCCTTCGAGATCCGAAGCTACGGTAGGAAGCTGCCTTCACCCTCGGCGCTTGTGGTGGAGGAGATCGTGACAAGTTCTGATCAGCTCGTCGTCTCCGAGCTCAACTTGACCGCGGTTATCGCCAAGGGGTCCACCGTCGAAGCGAAAAACGCCGTGATGTCGGGCAGATTGCTCCAGCGGATTCTATGCGCTAGCGGCTGCCCGGAAGACTCGCGCGCCGACCTACAAGAGCTGGTTCTAACCTGTTCTCTGGGAATCGACGTCCAAATCGCTCGCATTTGGTCCGCTATCGCCGAGACGCAGACGACGAGCTCGCTGACGCTGATGGAGTGCTCCCCGTTCAACTTGCGGGACAGGAAGCCGGCCACGGGAGTGTTTGCGTGGCAGTGTTTGGCGCACGCTCTCTTCTCAAGGCACACACGCGCACGTTCGTCCATTACGAACGTCATGCTGAATGGATTCACGATGACCGAAGCCGAGGCCGACGCTGTCGCTCAAGTCCTCGCTTCACCCGACCCGACTATTCTGTTGTTTGGACGGTTCATCGTGTCGGGTAATGGTAGAGCCATCAGGAGCGGTCAAGATGATGGCAACACGCGGCTCGTGCCTGCCATGCTGAAGAGAGGGTCGTTCATCACACTTGAGCATATGGACACACCGGGAGGGTTTACGGACTGGTTGCTGGCGACGGATGTGCACGGAGTCGAGGTCATCGGCCACCGCGGCGACGACGATACCGCCATTGTGCTGGTTCCAGGCTACGGAGTGTGCAGGGTGTCCTACGATCAAGTGCTGCCGAGTGTCGATTCCAGCACGCGCTCGAACGGAGGAGTGACGAGCTTACACATGGCGTTTGATCAAGACACCACAGAGGCGCCTGGTCTGTGGCGGTTCCTAGGTCTCATTTGATGGCCCCTGACTCGCTTATCGCTCACTATGCCGACAGCTTATGCGATATGGGCACCCAGTATGCTGGCATCTTGCCCCAGCTTGAAGACGCTCATTGTGAGGGGGAGGTGGGTCGACGCGGAGGAATTCTTGAGGGTCTATCGCGTAGTCGATCTCCAACTAGAGGAGCTCGACTGCCCATTCAACAACATCTTCGACAGCGCACGGGAGCTGGCCAACCCGCGCACGTCGCTGGCGAAGTCGCTGAAGCACCTGTCGTACAGGTTCTACGCCAATTGGAGAGGCATGAAGATCGCGCTCGATGTGGTCATGAGCATGCTGGCCGTGAACCACACGCTAGAGTACCTGAACGTGACCGTCCCCAGCGACGCACATGTCGACCATCAGGCTGCAGAAAGCTTTCGGGCGTTCCACAACCAGGTGCTGCCAGTGATGAGCGAGCCACTTCCGCTAGCCTGCCGTATTGCGTTCATCGGCGTCTTCCCGTCCAGTAGCTGCGCTTGCCAAGTTTGCGCCTCGATGAGAGCTCGTACGGAAACTGTGCCGTCGCAAACATCCCGCTTGCAGTCGGTGCTAGCGGAGTTCCCAAAGAACCGCCGTATGCTGTCGCTCATCTTCGACTTTGCCGCGCCGTGTGCTCGCCGGCGCGTGTATTTGGGGCGTTATGGGGATAGTCTTGGGTAAATGTGGTCGTCGGCGGTGAACTGACGCAGGGTGTGACTCGGTGGATTGGTGGCGGTGGGATACTGGACGGTCGGCAATCCTGAAACGCAACGGCGCCACGCACTGCGATCGCATCCACTCTCGTTCGGCTATGAATAGGACAGATCGTTTTCCTGATCTGGTCTCGACTTTCAGCGTTTGACGCTGACTGGAACTCGAGAAGTGATCGAACCCGAGGGCCTAGATCGGAAACCAGGGAGCCATGGAAGAAGCTATCGCTGTCGCCTATCGCTGGGTCTTCATGCGCCCGTGGTGCGAGCCGCTGCAGGGGTGTCTCGAGATCATGAATCACGACCGCGGGCTCACCATCCAGGTCTGCACGGACAAGCTAGAAGGAGCTGGGCCCGCCAAGCTCCAGACCGTCCGGGACGCGCTCGTTCTTCTCGCGACCGTCGGGCGCGTCGACTTCAAGGGGTGCAAGCACCTGCTACGGAGCTACTGCGGTCTCAACGATCCGCACAGTCGGAGGGTATTGAGGGATGAAAATATTCAACGAGCAGTCTTTGTGTTCGAGCTCGCCATGAATGCTGCCAACAGTACCAGCACCTCGGTTGGCGACACTCTGTTGGGGCTCTTTGCCGCGTCGGAAGCCCCACCAAACACTGATGCAGTCCAGGCGGCCGTGCGAGAGATATACGAGCGCACTGGGATGTCGCCATCGGTGCAAGAGGAGTGCCTGGATATTTCGCTCACCATGTCGGTCAACACGCTCAACAACAAGCATCACCTCCCAGCGTGGTGGCGCGCGATGAAGACGCTTTACTCGATACATGGAAGCTGGAGCTTCCCTGGGACGGCCACTAACTCTGCGTTTGTGCTTGAGCCAATCATGGTCACGGTCGGTGAAGTGACGGCGGAGACGGTGCTTGCAGCTGAGGAAATTGCGGCTGCTGGTAAAGGACTCACTATCTCCTACCTCCTCCTGGCGCCGAAGATCAACCACCGGTTCTCGGCCGCTGATGCACAGGCGTTCGGGAGAACGTTTGCACAAGTCATGTGGTCAAGTGCCGGTACCGGTGAACACTGTGGCGTCATCCGGAGGGTCCACCTGTTTGGGGACATCTACAAGCTGGCGCTGGTCTCTCGGTTGTGCTCCGCGTTTGCGAATACGCGGCGAACCAGCCCACTCTCACTCTATCTCGCCCAAGGGAACCCAGTGCCTGAGGAGCGTACGCGGGCCTGGGAGTGCTTGGCCTACGCCTTCTTCTCGAGACACGCGCGCACTCACTCCGTAATCACCGACCTCGCGCTCGACGGACTCGTCTTGTCGACGGGGGATGCCAACGCCATCGCAGCTGTGCTTGCCTCGGATGACCCGGCTAACCTACTATTTGGCCGCAGAACCCATAAGGACAACGGAGGCAATGAGCAACCTGCAGAGAGTCGCAGTCTTGCAACTGGGATGCTGAAGCACGGGACCAGTTTGACCGTCGTTCCAGTGGAGACTGAGGATGACATGCCCGAGGTGTCAGCGAGTTGGACGCTTGCGTCAGACGTACACGACGTCACGGAGCTCAAGGGCTTCGAGGACGAAGCTGATGGCTTCTTGAGTGTGCTGGTACCTGGCTACGGCGTTTGTAAAGTGCAGCGCGACCAGGTGGTTCCAACCAGCGCGCAGTTGGTGGAAGGCGGTGTGAAGACCTTGCGGCTCGACTTCGACCGCGACGAAGGAGCTACAGCAGGGCTGCCACAGCTCTTGGAGTTCATTGGGTCACCTTTGACGACCCTTTTTCTCGATGTGCCGCCCAGAACGGAGATCTGGATGTCCAGCATCTTGAGGTCGTGCCCGAATCTGAAGGAGCTGAGCGTTCAAAGCGGCTCAGTCAACACCCAGGCGTTCCTGAATGTCTACCGCGGATGCGCGATCCGTCTCGAGCGGCTGGATTGCCGCTTCACGGACATTGTGGCGTTGGCCCAAGAGCTGACTGACTCACAGACGCGGCTCGCACAGACGCTGAAGCGCATGCTGTGCTCCTTCGACAACATGCAGTCGATTCGGCAGCGCAGTGGCCGTCTGGAGTGCGTGACGAGCATGCTCCGTACCAACCGGAAGCTCGAGCACGTGGAATTGGTGATGCCAAACCGGTTTTGCGCCGAAGTGGAGGCGGAGTTGCGGGGCTTCGACAATGAGGCCATCCCAGTGGTTCTAGAGCCGCTCCCACTCAAGAGCCGACTCGCGTTCCTCAGCGTTTTCAGGTCAACACGCGGCGCCGAACAAGAGAATGCTGCGAAGCGAGCGAAGTCCGACGCTGGGCCCGTGGCGCTTCCCGAATCGTCGGGACTGGCAGACGCTCCGATTGACCGCCTGGTGTTTTCAACGATCTTCAGCTTCGCCGCGACGCCAGTCCTCCGCGAAGTAAACGTGACACCATGCCATTTGTCGCATTTGTTCATCCGGTAGGCGAATCGCTAGTACGCACTGGGAGACTACAAGCACAAGATCAAGATTTCGGGAAGATAATTGACGCACTTACACTCACGAGCGGTCCACGAAATATGCAGAGCAACCCAACACTAGCGTTGGTCCGTTACCTGCTCGCCTGTGCGCTTGTTAGCTTTGCGAAGCTTCTTGAGCGATATCTCCCGCCTGTGCTGCGCTGTAACAGCTACAAGTCGTATGGCATCACATATATGCGGCGGCGAACGCATGTTGCAGCGAAGTCGAAAACCAGCGACATTACGTAGCGATCCATGGGGAAATCTGCTAGCACAGATAGCACCATCGGAACCGCCTCCGCCGCCGACGGCTTGGCTTGCTTGGAGTCACGGAGGTGCCACGCGCACCGGGCAGACGCGAAGGCACTGAGAAAAGCAATGCGGCAGTCGAGGGGTAGCGGACTGTGCATCACAGGCAGCACCTGCATGTGAAAGCGCTGGAGCTCTGGGAAACGTCTTGCTTTGTACACTTCGAATGGCACCTCCAGCTCCAAGTACTCGAGCTTGTGGTTTGCACTGAGCATGGCCAGTATGCAGTCGAGTGGATAGACGCTCTCCCACTCGTGCAACTCCATGTCGACGTCAGCCCGCAACACCAAGCGCTTGAGTGTCTGTGCAATACGCGAGCTCGTATCAGCCAGCGCGTTCACAATCGTGCGGTGGTCATCGAAAGGGCACTCGAGGTTCTCAATCCGCAGCTCCTTCTCACTGTACGCTTCCAGAAACGCGCCCGTGTCGACCAAGCTACCGGTCATGACCAAGGTCTCGAGATTGGGGCACGTATCGAGGATACTCGCAATCTCCAAGCTCTTGGAGGGAGAATATTGAAGCGAAAGCCGCTTCAGATGCAATCCGATCAGCCCCAAGAACCGCGGAATTCCTTCAATCTCTGCGTCCTCGTCAGCTTCGAGCGCGAGTTCTAAGCTGGCGACATTACTATCCAGTCGGACCGCATGCACCCTCTTCAACTGGTCGCACCGAGTCTTGCAGACTCCGTATCCTGGCACGAGCACGGATGCAATACCATCATCGCCTTCATCGGAGAGTATCGTGATGCCACTCACATCCGTTTCCAGCGCCCAACTCGCCGTCGAGGCTGAAATTGCGTCGGTTTCCTCCATTGGCAGTAGCGTCAGCGTCGCACCGCGCTCCAGCTTCCAGATACCAGTGTCTTCCCCGTCAAGGGAACGAAGACTTGCGCGTAGGCGTTCACTATTAGCGTAGTTGGCTTCGCCGAGCAGATAGGCACGCGGATCGCGCGAGGAGAGCACAGCAGCGATCGTATCGGCGTCATCTTCGCTTAAATCGACGCTGCAAAGAGTAACAGACGAGATGGAGGAGTGAGAGCGCGCGCGCTTGGAGAAAACTGCACATGCAATGAGCTGCCACGCCCGCGCTCGAAATTCGCGGTCTCCCGCGATACTGTCAAAGTTCCACGTCACCTCTTGAGTAGCTTGCGCTTCTGCAATCGCCGAGCAAGACCGAGCGAACTGGGCCGCGCTGCCTCGTATGTAGTTGAGATCGACTTTCATCATCGTCGCCTCGTTGCTGGCCCCACGGAAAAGCCGATCGTACAGCCTTCCCATGAGCCGCACACCTTCAGTCTCATCCGCCACTGATTCGGCGCGAACTTCGGACGAAATGTCCAGGTCTGCAATCCCGATCCCATCGCTACTAGTCGCGATCTCTTCGAGGAGTAGTGCTGACGCCGGCGTCTGATCCAGAGAGCCTAATCACCATCGGCTCCAGTACGAAGGCGTAGTCCATGTCCGAGCGGTGAACGGCATCTTGGTCTGGAGACGTCGAGCGCACACTGGATGGGAACGCGCCAACTTCCGTTCCGCGACCGAAACGTCTTCAGTGTGATCCAGAGCTCTCGAAGCAATGGCAGCGACGTGTCGGATGCGACGCTGACCACGACCGGGATATCCATACGCTCGGGTAGTATCATGCGTCGACCGTGGGGACCGCGTGCGACTATCTGACGCATGGCTGCTGCCGGCAGATGCGAGTCCGAGTGCGCTCCCAGGTCCCAAAAAAACGCGCGATCATAACAGCGATCCCATCCGCGTCACCTTGGAACAGGAAATCTGTTGTGTACAAGATGAAGCGCGGGTGCTGGATCGCGTCTGACTCGAGTATCCACTCAAGTCTGAGCAGACCGCAGTGAGCGACTAGGACGTGCCGCCAGGCGCTGGTGCTTGTGGCCGCGACCAGCGTTAGCAGCAGCAACGCGTCCCGGATGCCGCGAAGCGCCGTCGCCGTCGCTGTCGCCGTCGCCGTCGCTGTCGCCGTCGCCTCCGCTTCAGTACGAGGAAGACTGACCACGATGCCGCCGTACTCCTCCCGGGGCACTCCGACTCTCGTGCGTGTCTGCACTACAAGCTTTCCGAACAAGGGAGCGCACCACGGCCGCATGAAGGCCCACTGGTCCTCCAGATCCGGCGCCGTCGCCAGGCTTGAGCTCCTCGTCGTTCCGGTCCAGATCAGAAACCACACACTATACGAGACTATACAGTACCTACTTCCACGGTATACATTTCAGACAATTTTCATTCATTCTGTTACGTTACATCAAAAATTATTCAATAATGCCTTGAGTGAAATCAATTATTCTGGATACACCCCAAAGAAGCGCGCGATCATAGCAGCGATCCCATCCGCGCCACCTTGGAACAAGCAGTCTGCTGCGTGGAAGATGAACCGCGGGTGCTGGATCGCGTCTGCTCTCGCGACTCGCCAGCGGAGAGCTCGCTTTCCTGCAAGTGCCTGCAGCCCTCCGGATCGGCTTCGCATCAGTTTGCGCTGTAACGCAACTCCGTTTGCCGCGAGCAGACGCGAGCGAACGGGTTTCTCCACTACCTCGCAACAAGCTCAGCAAAGTGATCAGCGACTCTTCTTGGCCCCCGTCGTTGCCGGTTTGAGATTATGACAGCAACGCTACGACCCAGCCATTGACAGCAACGACCACCTTGGTCTCCGCGTCGACCATCAGGTTACCGAACGCCGAAGCTGCGAGCAGCTTGTGGCAGCTCAGACTCGAGTAGCCGTCACACCAGCCGTTTGACGCCTCCTTCCGCGACAATGCGTGCGCCGAACATGCTGCTGCTGTTGTATGCTAGGTTCGCGAATGCTCCAGCCGCGCGCTGCGTCTGAGCCTGATTTCGATGCGGTAGGTTCATCAGCGCCAGGGTCGCGAATGTGACCAGCTGATTGATGATTGCAGCACTCTTGAAGAAATGCTACCCATGGAGGAATGCATCGCGAACCGCCTCGAGATATTGTCCGTTCGCTGTCAGCGAAGCTAGCGCTCCCATCGCCTTCTCCTTTTGGATGTCGCTGCCGTCCCGTGCCAGCTTCACCAACGGCGCGATCCCGCCTTCAGCTACTATCAGCTGCTTGTTGTCTGGGTGAGCCACCAGGTTCCACAGTGCAGATGCCGCCTTCTCTTTTTCGATTGCATCCCCGCTCCGCAGCAGCTCTACTAGAGGGGCAATTACCCCCGCGCGTCCAATCACAGCACAGTTATCCATCTCCTCTGCTAGAGTGGATAATGCGATCGTAGCGTTCAGCTTCTGGGATTCACCATCGCCGCTCTTGACCAGGTCGACCAACGGCAACACACCGTTCGCATCGACAATCGCCTTCTTGTTCCCAGTGCTGATCAACAGTTTTGCTAACGCGCCCGCGGCGTTCTGCTTGTGGAAATCGGAGCCGCTTCGCACCAACTCAACCAGCGGAATAACGCCGCCCAGCGCGATGATCAACGCGGCACTGTCCGAGTGCCCCGACAGATACGCCAAAGCAGCTGCAGCGTTATGCTTCTGGTGCTCGCTTCCGATCCATGCCAACTCCACCAATGGCGGGACACAGCCAGCATCAGCAATCAATACGGCGTACACTGGGGTGGACGCCAACCTTGTCAAGGTTCCAGAGGCTGTCACCTTTTCAGCATCGCTGCCGTCCAAGAGCAGCGCGACAAACACCGAAATGCCGCCTTCAGCTACGAGGGCTGCCTGAATGTTGTCATTGCTTGAGAGAGTGAGCAGTGCCGAGGCCGCGAGTTCAATCTGCTTAGCGCTTCCTGTCTGCAACAACACCATAAGTGGCTCAATACCACCCGCGGCAGCGATTCTCTCTTGGTTCTCGATGTTGACAGCGAGGAGTCCCAACGTTTCGACCGCCATCTCCTTCTGGCCTGATGTGCCGCTCCTCGCCATTTCGATCAGCGGCGCAATGGCGCCCGCGTTTGCGATCAGCTCCTTGATTTCTTTGTTGATTGCGAGGTTCGCCAACGCACCGGCACTCTCCTCCTTGTCCGAGTCAGACCCGTTCTGCAGCAAGGCGACCAAAGGCTCGACGCCATGCTCATTCACAACGGAGATCGCGTTGTCTTCATTGTTCCAAGAAAGCCGTCGTAGAGCCTCAGCAGCCCACGTCTTCCCATTTCGTTCGGCGCTGCTCAACATGTTGACGATGCCGCGCACCTCTCGCGGCTCCGTGCGCGCGCCTCGGTTAAAGCTGATTGCGATTACGTGGCTCATGGCATAGAAAGCCAAGTGTCCGTTGCTGCTCTTCACCAGGCTCAGCAAGCTCAAAGAGTGCTCCCCCACGCGAGACCACCCGGTTCTTGACTGTGTTGGTGGTCGCTGCGCTTGCCTCCAGAGGATACCATACCCTTTTCAGATCAAAACGCTCCATCAGAGTGGACAGATGTGCAACCACGGCATCAATCGTCACTCGCTGAGCGGGATCCAAGCAGCACATGCGCTCAATGAGTTGCCACTCCAGATTCTCAATCTCGCGTGGCTGGTTTGGTAGGCTTCCGTTCTTGACATTGAGGCTCACCGCCTCTTCAGGTACTTTTCCCCACGGGAGCGCACCGGTCGCCACTTGAATGATACACATGGCAAACGAGAACACGTCTGACGCGAACGTAGCTGGCTGGCCCGGATGACCTCTACCCGGAAGGCATTCTGGGGCCTTCCATTGGTACGCCCCAAGTGCACCGCTACCACGAAAGACGTTGACGCCTATCGTCAACACGCTCAGCCCAAAGTCGGCGAGCTTGACGACGTCGTCAGCGCCGACCAAGATGTTGTCGGCCTTCAAGTCGCCGTGTACAACACCTTTGTCGTGAAGGTACTGGAGGCCCAACGCCGCGTTCAGCAAAGTGTACCACACCAAGCACGGAGGGCGTTCCTTCTTGTTGAGGTACGCGTTCAGATCTCCGCCGCTCGCGAACTCGCACACGAAGAACGGGTCACCGACATGGCAAGCACCGTACATCTTGACGATATTGATGTGGTTGAGCTGGAACCACACGTCTGCCTCTCGACGAAACTGGACACGAACTGTCGCTTTGTTTGCGTCGTCAATGAAGGCACGTTTCACCACCACTCGGGTGTCGAACCATTTGCCAAGACAGACAGAGCCGAAGGAGCCTTGCCCGAACGAGCTGAAGGCTTGATAATCGACTTCGTATGGTGGAATGAACCACTCCGGGAGTTTGCGGGGCCGCAAAATCGCTACGACCGTTCCAGACAATTTGACGCACTCGGAGACGCAGGACTGGCGATGCATTGCGAACTGCGCGGGATGCCGCCGACTCAGCTCATACGCTTGGAACATTTCAGCTACTTCGAGGTCTTGGCTTTCTTGGGCACTTGCCGATGGTGGTTGCGCCAGTTGGGACAGTGTAGCTGGGTGGCGACTCGAGATAAGCTCTTGCCACACGGCCCGCCACCCGTGCACAACATTCGACAGTTCGACACCGTGGAGTTGCGCTAGCCGGTCGAGGTCCATGTGGAGCGACAGCATCACTCCCGGTTCGCGTCGAGTTAAACCAGCCTGGCTGGACATGATGCTGCTATCTTAGGCCCCAACAAAGCGGAAAAAACGAACCAGGATGCTGCAGAAGTGCGGCAGCATTTCTTGGAGGGTCAACGCATCGAGCTCTCGCGAGTTGTTCCGCTTTTCAATCTGGCGATACACATCCTCCAGCCTTGAGTGGACGCCCGCGGCGAAGCTGTCCGAGCATATCATCCTCGCGCATTGCGAAAACAACCAAGCAATTGACATCCTCGTTGCCGGCACGACGACTTGGCCTATGTCGATGACGCCATCAGCCGCTCGGGAACTAAGCTCCAACAGCCCAGTGTCGTCAACCCAGCTGCGCTCCGCAACTCCCGCGAACTCGCCCAGTAGCTTGATCATAGACAGCATGCCACCGGTGGACTCAGCACTCGCACGATGAAGCTGAATAAGAACGCTCCATTCGTCCGCGGCGACAAAATCCGGGCAAGTTGAAGGCATCTCTCGGAATCGAGCCTCGTCTTCGACATCACCATGTGCACCGATAGCAGCCGCTTGGGGATGAAGCTGTCCAGCTCGCCGCGGGTCCGTCAGCTCCAACAAGACGTTTAATATGAGCGCAACTAGTGCCTGCTTGTCAAATACCGCCGACGAAGCCTCCCTTGATGCCGCATCGCAAGTTCTTGCGACCTCAGCAATAGGATCATCGTGGTCGCCTGTAATACCGCTGCGAAGGTTGACCAGGCCCACTCCGAGCAGGACAGCCTTGTCCTCAAACTGGGCGCAGAAGACCGTGCCGATGTCCAGTCGCGTACAAGCTAGCCTGCGTTCATGAAGGTACTGCAGAGCCAATGCGACCTCGTGCAGGCGCTTCCACACCATCGCGCGGTCTCGCACCCCGGCCACGTACTCTGTTAGCGTCCGTACCTTCTCGTGCGCGATGAACGGATGATCCCCAACATGGCACGCGCCAAGGAACTTGGCAATGTGCGGATGATTCAAGCTGGACCACACCACTACTTGGTCCAGAAAGCGCGCCTTGTCGTGAAGCTGATGCGGCAGATACAGGTCGTTTCCCCAGCGAGTGAGCCCGAACGTGCCGCCAAACTCGAACGGCGCCACGAACCACGTCGGGATCGCGACGATTACCAAACCGCAGCACTGCGACACAAGCATGACGGCTTTCAGCGTCACTGCTGCCTCTTGTTCAGTCAGCACGTCCTTGCTGTACTTGTCCACGCCGGCCACGAGCATCGTCAGCACCTCCACTTGCTGCATCTCGCCCTCGATCTCCCCCGAAAGACCACTCGGCCTGCAGGCTGTTTCTTCTGCATCACCCACGCAACCTTCCCGGGCGATATCAGCTTGAAGCGAAGCCAGCAGCCCGCTGTATCTTGTCATGCGCGCGGCTCTCTCCTGCTCGAGCGCCGACTTCCACTCGCTTAAACCCGGCGGTTCGTTCGCGCCAAAGGTCGAGATCGCGGCATCCAGCACGCCATTCAGCCGGTGCAGCTGCCGCACAAAGAACCCAGTCTGCGCCAGTCGCAGCAGCGCCGACGCCTCGCTCTCGTACGCTCGCATCTCGTCGCGCATGCTCTCGGCGCTCAGCAAAAGACCAAAGAGCGCGTCGTCGAGCTCGTGGCCCGCGTGGTCCTCGACGAAGCGCCGAAAGTGGCGGTACCGCGCGGCGCTGTGGTCGCCAAGTCGAGCAGTTGATAGCAGCTCATCGGGCCAGGAGAGCGCCCACCGGTCGTCGGCGTCCGTCGTTGTCATTTCCGTCTCCATCTCGCGTTTTCCGCCTCTTGGCCGGCGTTTACGCCAGCGGCTTTGGCAGAACGGCGCAAATGCGCGAGTGACACGCACCTCGCGAGGAAGCGCACCACCTTACTTACCCACCCATGGATACAGTAAATGGCGCGTCCGACGCTTCCATACGCGAGGAGCCCGCCCGCAGAGCTCTCGGGAGCTCCGGTCAACCATTTTGGGTGCTTCGAAGTTTGGTCGCCATGCCCCAACCTTACCATGTCGAAATCTTCTATGATCCACATTAAATATGGGTAACTATGGCATAACTCTTGTGAACAAGCCTAACGCACTTAAAGCTCCGGTCTATAGATTTGTTTAGATCGATAATTGGTTGAAACTATTTGATTATCCATCTTTATAACCAATGAGATCTCTTCGGCTGTTGAACACATCAAAAATGGGTACGCATGGGGTAGATATTCTAACGCACTTGAAGCGGCAGCTGATCGTCACGAAAACCGCGCGAGCCACGCTGCCGCATCGCCAACACCAGCAAGTGGGCGTCTGGTGACGCCTCGAGCTCGCTAAAGAACCCGACGAGCATATTGGCGACCCACCCGTCGTCTTCAACCATCCCTCGCTCCGAGATGTGGAATACAAAGTGCGGCAGCTCGTCCGACTTCAGCAGCTCCTCATGTTTATCCTTCGAGACCGCACAGTGCTAAGATAGCACGTGCTTGAACTCGGAGAAGCTGATGTCAGCCGCCATGGCGAGCAGCACGAGCGCGTCGCAAAATGACCGCAGTCCTCCTCCGTCTACGACGACGCCAACGGGCTCTGCTTTGAGACTGAGGACGAGCCTACCGCACCACGGACGCAGAAACGCCCAGCGATCTGCCAACTTGAGCTTGTCATCCAGTAGGCGAATCGCTAGTACACACTGGGAGACTACAAGCACTTAACACAAGCTCAGTATTTCATGAATATAATTGGGGCACTTACGAGCGGCCGATAAAGCATGCGCAAGAACAATGCCGTGGGTCCATTTCCTGCTCGCTGTGCGCTTGGCGAACTTTGCGAACCTTCTCGAATGATACCTCCCGTCTGTGCTGCACGGCAACAGCTATCAGTCGTCGTCGAAACGACGAACTTCGTCTTCGTCGTAGGGCACCAAGTAGACGCGGCGGCGAACGCACGTTGCAGCGAAGTCGAAAATCAGCGACAACACGTTTCGATCCGTGGGGAAATCTGCCAGCACAGACGATATGGGAGGCGCCGCCATCGGAACCGAAGACGGCGACCGCAGTTTGGCTTGCTTGGAGTCATGGAAGTGTCTCACGCTCCGGGCCGTAGCGAATACGCTGAGGAAAGCGATGCGACAGTCGAACGGTAGCTGACTCTGCATTGCAGGCAGCATCTGCTTGTGGAAGCGTTGGAACTCCGGGAATCGTCTTGTTTTGTACACTTCGGGGGGCACCTCCACCTCCAAGTACTCGAGCTTGTGGTTTGCACCGAGCATGTCGGGTATGCAGTCGAATGGATAAAAACTTTCCCACTCGTGCACCTCCATGGTCACGGCAGCCCGTATCGTCAAGCGCTTAAGTGTCTGTGCAATGCGCGAGCTCTTGTCAGCCAGAGCATTCACAATGCTGCTGTGATCTCCAAAAGTGCAGTCGAGGTTCTCAATCCGGGGCTCCTTCGCGCTGTACGCTTCCAGAAATGCGTACGGGTCGACCAAGCCACCGGTCATGACCAAGGTCTCGAGATTGGGGCACACCTGGAAGATGCTTGCGATCTCCAATTCCTCGGGGCGACGAACATGAAGCCAAAGCTGCTTCAGAGGCAATCCAATCAGCCCCAAGAATCGCGGAAGACCTTCAATTCTTCCTTCTTCGTCGCCGTAATACTCGAAGCAGGTGACCGGACTTCCCGAACGGACGTCGCTCTCGGTCATCAACTCGTCACGCCGAGCTTTGCAGACTCCGTACCCAGGCACGAGCACGGAAACCATGCCGCCATCGCAGCCTTCCGAGAGTATCGTGACGTCGCTCACGTCCGTTGCCATCGTCCAGCTCGCTGAAGAATCGGAAATGTCGTCGGTATCCTTCATTGGCTGTTGCGTGAGCGTCGCACCTCTCTTCAGCTTCCAGGTGCGGGTTTTTTGGTCGCCGAAAGAACGAAGACTGGTGCTCGTACGATCTTCGCTACCAGCGTACTCGGCGTCACCGAGCAGGTAGGTACGCGGGTCGTGCGATGACAGCACTTCAGCAATCACATCAGCATCAGCATTGCTTAAATCAGCACCGTGCAGCCTAACGGTGGAGATCGAGGAGTGCGAGGCCGCGTACTTGGAGAAAAGCGCGCACGCGACGAGTTCCCACACACGTGCGCGCAACTCGTCGTCTCCAGCGAAACTGTCCTCAAAGTACCATGTGAACTCTCGTGCAGCTTGAGCTGTAGCAACTGCTGAGCAAAATCGCGCAAGCTGGGTCGCGCTGGCGGGGATCCAACTGAAGTTGACTTCCATCGTCGCATGTGGTCCTGGAATCGCCTTGCTGCACAAAAGCCGCTCGTACAACCTGCCCATGACGCGCACACCTTCGTTCGCATCCGTCACCGATGCAGTGCTAACCTTGGAGGAGACGTGGAATTTCGAGAACCCGATCCCATTGCTACTGGTGGCGATCTCCTCCAGCAGAAGTGCCGACTCCGGTGTCTGGTCTCCCGTGTGATCAACCGCCAACGGCTCCAGCACGAAGGCGCAGTCCAGTTTCAAGCAGTGAGCACTCTGCTCTGTTGGACGCGCAAACTGCACAGGGAAGCGCCAACTCCCAGTTCGCGACCGAAGCACCCTCAGTACGTCCCATATCTCTCGGAGGAATGGCGTGGACGATGGGAAGGATGAGATGCTTAGCTCGACTGGGACGTCCAAACGCTCTGGTAGCATCGTGCGCCGACCGGGAGAACCGCGCGCCGCTATCTGACGCATGGTTGCCGCCAGCAGATGCGCGTTTGGCGAGGTCCCGAGGTCTCCAAAGAAGCGCGCGACCATGTCCGGGACCCACTCTGGGCCACCACTGAAGGCTGGTGAGAGGTAGAAGAGGAACCGCGGGTACCGGAACGCGTCCGCCTCAAGAAAATCTGCATTCGCATCCCACCTAATGCCGCAGTGAGCGAAAAGAACGTGCCGCCACGCGCTGGTGCTGGTGGCTGCAACCAGCGCGAGTAGCAGCAACGCGTCGCGAATGCTGCGAAGCGTGGCCGCCGTCGCCTCCGCTGCGGAACGCGGGAGATGGACGATAAGGCCGCTGTACACCGAACTGGGGACCCCAACGCTCGGCTCCATCCACAACACGAGCTTGCCGCGCACGGGCGCGCACCACGGCCGCAGGAAGGCCCACTGGTCCTCCAGATCGCCCGCCGCCACCATGGTTGAGCTGGTCTCCAGATCAAAACTGGGATGAAGACAATACTGACTTGACCACCAAATTAATTCATTTAGTTACAATATATCGAAACTGTTTCAATACTGTTTGAAGTGAAACCAATTATTATAGGTTTACACTTTCCAGCATTTGAAACCGAGACGACGTTGGAACGAGAGATGGACGAGCTCGAGTTGGCGGACCGCTGGGCGTTCCTGCGTCCGTGGTGCGCGCCTCTGCGTGGGCGTCTCGTGCTGAGTCAGAGGCCGCGGCGCGGCGTGCCCAACGCGGAGCCCGTTGGCGTCGTCGTCCACCTGCCCGAGACGGAGGAGGGCGCGACGCCGAAGAAGCTGCAGTCCATCCGCGATGCGCTCGTGCTGCTCGCCATGGTGGCTGACATCAGTTTCTCCGCGTTCAAGTACGTGCTGTTCACACACTGCGGAGTCTCCAAGGAGTTCTGGGACGACATGCTGGAGTCAGACGAGCTGCGGCGGCCGCGCTTTGTGTTCCGCATCTCGGAGCGAGGGCTGGACGACGACGTCGGCTGGGTCGCAAACATGTTCATCGGCTTCTTCAGCGAGCTCGAGGGGTCGTCAGACACCCACTTGCTGGCGCTAGCGATGCGGCAACTTGCCTCGCGCAGCTTTTGTGATCATCAGCTGCCGCTTCAAAATCGTTTGGATGTCCCGCTCGGCATTAGCATCATGGCGGAGGCGACCACGCCATTCCTCGGACGAGTGTGGCGCGCCATCAAGTCGCTTCAGGCAAAAGCATGGCAGCTGGCGCTTCCTAGTCGGCGATTCTTGGGGTTCTATGACTGGAGATGGACAATGAATTCGGCAGGATTGTGGCTTCGTGTTGGAAGCGATCGACGTTGCGATCTTTGAGGACGACCCGACCCCGGAGACAGCGCATTCCCTAGAAGAAATCGTGGCCAGCAGCAACGGGTTGACAGTATCCCAGCTCCGGCTAAATGCAGATATGATAGCGACTCGGTCGAGGATGACGCGCGACGTCTTCAAACCGTGGGCAGCTTGTATGAGCGACTGCTTTGTGCAGAGGGGGCATGCGGCGGGGTCAACGAGATCGACTTTGCTTGCAACCAAAGGAGCATGGCCGAGTTCGCTCGCCTTTGCTCAGCCGTCGTCGAAACCAAGTCTACGACAAAGCTGATATTGCGCCTCGACTTCGTAACTGACTTCGGACCGGAGGATCGAGCACGCATGTGGGAGTGCTTGGCCTATGCGCTCTTCTCGAGCCACTCTCTCGCGCGCTCGACGGTAACCAGCGTCCATATCCAAGAAGCTCACGTATCCGTAGCTGATGCTGATGCAATCGCTGCAGTGCTCGCTTCGCCAGATCCTATTGCCTTCGTGTTGGATGTTAGGGCATCAAGTAATGGCGGCAACCACGCACGCGGTGGTGGTTGTCGTCGTGTTCGTACTCTTCGGATTTGGAAGCTCAAGCAAGGAACCCGACTAACCCTTCAGCGGACGGAGGATGACGAGGTATTGCTGGAGGCTTCTACGAGCTGGGAGCTGCCTACAGATGTGTGTGGCGTCAGCTACTCCTCATCCTGAGGGCGAACTGCTTGCTCGTGTGCTGGTTCCTGGTTATGGTGCATGCTCCGTAAATCGCGACCAACTGATTCCAGTAGAAGACGCTGGGCACGAAGGCGGCATCACCAGCTTACACGTCGAGTGCAGCCAAGATCCGGAGGCTGCCACAGGTCTCTGGCGGTTGATTGCGCTCGTTGGATCCTCCCTGACGTACCTTGCGCTCGGGTTGCCGCTCGGGACAGTGCTGCAGGTGCCGATCATCTTAGCATCGTGCCCCAAACTGAAGACCTCGTCAGTGGGACGCGACCAGATCAACATGGAGTCGTTCTTGGCCGCGTATCGGGACAGCGGAGTGCGCATCGAAGAGCTTGACTGTTCGTTCGACAACGTCCGACTGCTCACCGAGGAGTTATCGGACAAGAGCACTCGCCTCGCGCAGACACTCAAGCGTCTGGCGTACAGAGTCCAGCAGAACGCTGTTTGGGACCACTGGACAGACGATCCGTTTGAGTGCATGATGAGCATCCTGGGCTCCAATCGCACACTGGAGTACAGTGCGCGCCAATAAAACGTGAAAATGGCAGTTCGACTACCTATTTTACCCAATAAGACGCCTCAGAAAACAAACAAAGCCTCGATTTATAGCCAATCGTAAGATCTATCGATTAATGCAGTTTTCAGCGAAAAAAACGCATTTTTGGCGGTGAACCAGCTAAAATGGTGATTTTGGGCGTACCGATAATATATAGAAATAAATAAAGCCGACGGGAAAATTTGAGCCACTCATTTGCAACACCGTTTAAACCTCTGGAAATAGGTTTTTATGCTCGCCGTGTTTTGCATGCCCTATTCGGTAATTTGCACTGTCAGAGACGTCATGGGGGCAGTGGAGTTGACGCCTGACGAGCGGAAGTCCATTTTGGTTTTTTGGGATGCCGGTTTGACGCTTTCAGCGATATCAAACGCGACCAAACACTCCATTGGTGTGTGTCACAAGGTGATCAAGGCGCGTGACTAGCCGGAGAAGCCTTCGCGACGCGGGAGGCCAAAGAAAGCGACCGAGCGAGTCAAGCGGTCGATCGTTCGTGCGATGTCCGAGGCGGGTGCGAGTGCCAAGAGCGTCAAGCACGCGCTCAATGTGGATGTTAGCGTCCGCACTGTGCAGCGAGTGTGCCAGGACGTGCCGTGGCTGAAGTTCAAGAAGGTCAGAGCGGGTCCTGAGCTGCTGC
>JAADYG010000057.1:0-75678 GCA_023338115.1 Phytopythium boreale | reverse complement strand
GAGGCGATCGCCGGCAGCGAGAGCGCCGGCAGCGTCGAGACCATGGCGCTGGACACGAGCAGCCAGGAGAGCGTGCGCGCGTTCGCCGCGCAGTTCCGTGCCGCGCACGACAAGCTGCACCTGCTGATCAACAACGCCGGCGTCATGGCCGTGCCCTTCAGCCTGTCAGTGGACGGCCACGAGCGGCAGTTCGCGACCAACCACCTCGGCCACTTCGCGCTCACGGCGCAGCTCTTCGACCTACTCAAGGAGGCTGCGCCGGACGCGCGGGTCGTGAGCGTGAGCAGCACCTTGCACCGCGACGGCTCCGTCGTGCCGCGCGAGCGCGTCCATGTAACCAGCGAGAAGGACTACTCATCTACGGCCGCCTATAACCAGTCCAAGCTGTACAACCTGCTGTTCACCAAGGAGCTGGCGCGTCGCATGGAGGCGGCCGGCGTCTCGGGCGTGCGCGCCGTCGCGTGCCACCCGGGCCTCACGCGCACCAACCTCATCGACGCGCCCTCGACCGAGCATGGGTGGTTCAAGCGCCTGATCTGGAAGATTGTGGGCTCCCTACCTGTGTTCCAGGACGCCCCCACGGGCGCGCTGCCCACGTTGTACGCTGCCACGGGAGCGAGCGTCGTGAGCGGAGACTTCTACGGGCCGGGCGGCTTCAAGACTCTGTGGGGCGCGCCCAAGCTCGAGGAGCCGTCCGAAGCCGCCAACTCGACCGAGTTCGCTAAGACGCTCTGGGAGGAGAGCGAGCTGCTCGCCAAGCTCAAGTTTAACGTCAAGTAGGTCGGCGGGCAGCGCTTGTACGGCGGCTTGTTCTCACTATGGCGCATGGTGGCCGAGTGCTATTGCAGTGGATTCATGCTGGTAAAGCTGTTTATCACCCACAGAGTTGATCAATACGACGCTTTCCTTATATTGTTCATGCTGTTGTTGCCTGATGGAGTTGGTTACTTGTTGGTCGTGACGATTGGCATGCACATCATCGCGTGATGCATTAACTTTCACGCTCGGACAATATCTTAACGAGCACGGCGATCCCTGGTCGCTGCATCTTAACAAGAGACGGTGCTGGCATCCCCGCCGATAGGCTGGTAGTCGGCGCGACGGTGGAGGCGCCGGCGGTTCATGTTGTAAGCCGCGAACAGCCCCGCAGCCAACACGAGCGCGCCGCAGCTCACGACAACCCACTGCGAAGACACCGCCGCCTCATCTGTGGTTGCGACAAACTTGGGCGTCTTGGCATTCGAAATGACGCCGGCAGCCACGAGCTCGGACGTGTCGGCGGGGTAGTCGAAGCCGCTGCACTCGTCTTCGCCGTAGAGGAAGCACTCGAACATGTGCAGCGCGTGCAGCGGTCGCACCGCCGGCACCATGTGGCCCGCACCCTTGACGGTCCGGAACGCCAGACTGTCGTACTGCTGCACGTAGCCGGCGATCTGCTGGTCGGGCCCGAACCAGGCCTGCCAGGGCGCCACCTCGGTCAGGTTGAGCCCTTCCTCGCCGATCCAGCGCTCGGTGCCCATGAAGTTGACGACCGAGTCGGCGTCGCCGCTGTAGATGAGCACGTTGAGTCCCCGGCCGAGGACATTGCGGTACTTGTGCAGCGACGTCGGCGAGTGCCGGAAGCTGCGCGAGATCTTGCTCTGGCAGTCGACCCACTCCACCGGCGCGCCCTCAATGTGGAGCGCCTGCTGGACGTCCAGTCGGTTGAATAAGGCCGTCGTGAACCTGCCGGCGCACGGGCTGACCACTTCACGATGCCTTGCACCCGTCGCGATCGTCCCTAAGTCCGCCGTGCTCTCGACAACACTGTTGAACTCGTTCACGCGGTCGAAGTGATGTACGAACAGCGCGTCGCGTTGGGTGTTCTCCATGAGGCACACGTCCCCGTAGATGTAGTAGTGGTTGAAGGCGTCAGCGTTGGCGCTGGCAAAGGCGCGCGCCACGCCCTCGCTGCATCGCTCCGAGCACTCGGTGCCCCAGAAGAAGCAGTGCGAGACGTCGCCGTCGCAGTAGTCGTGGAGCACTGCGCGGTGCGTCTGCCGCGAGATGAGCGCGTGGCTTACGTAGTAATCCAAGTAGGCACCGCTTTCGATCGCCGTGTCCGTGAGAGGGTTGCCGATTGCAAATCCCTTGAGGTTGACGCCCGGGATCGGGTTCTCTACAAGCAAGTTGGCCAGGAACGGGATGTACATGCCGGCATAGCTCTCTCCAGCGATGTAGAACTCCCGGCCCTGCAGCTCCGGGTACTTGTCGAAGAAGACGCGCAGGAAAGTGTGCAGTCGGTCGGCAACCACGTCGTCGTTGTAGTAGTCACCGCCGCCGTCCTGCACGTCGCCGCTGAAGCCCACGCCCGCGGGCGAGTCGACCCACACGACGTTGGCCCTGCGGTTCCACGCGTACGGGTTGAGCTTGACGGTCGCGTCCGGCTGCGGCACGAACGGCCCGTTCTCGGTCAGGAAGCCGTTCGAGGACGCGCACCCGGGCCCGCCGTTGAGCCACAGCACGACCGGATCGCTGCTCGCGTTGCTCCTGGACTCAGCGTACCAGTAGAACAGCCTCTCGTGCGTGTCGGTGGGCAGGTGGAGCTGGCCGGCGAAGTGGTCGAACGGCACCTGGTCGCGCGAGAGCCCCGGGAGGTCGCCGACCTGGTGGTCATTGCGCAGCGGCTCGCTCTGACGCTTGTGGTGGCGATGGAGCTGGAAGTGGGGCACCACGGGCACCGCCGCGGCCGGCGACAGCACCAGCGCCTGGGCGGCGAGCGCACACAGCGCGGACACGAGCGACAGCTTCATGAGGGGCTTCTGTAATGTGTCTAGAGGCCTCTCGCTCTCGGTTGTGCGCTTGGAGAGAAGACGATGAATGAACGAGAGTGAAAGCCTTCGGGCTCGAAGCGGACGCTATTTTCTTCGAGCAGGGGGATGGGTATGGGAGGGGGTCGCGTAACGGTTCAGCGGATCCACCTAGTGCATTCAAGATGATTATGCAACGGTTGCGGTTGACACGCTTCGTGACTTCCTCTTTTGTTCTTCTCCGGCCTTATGACGTCGCTTTGATTAGCCGACGCATGTGCTTCCGCCGACCAGATGATACCGGACGCGCCTCTTACAGTCCTTACAGGGGGTTTAACAGGCGCATGTGTACATTATTGTATTGCGTCCACTATGGCGGCCCCTCCTCCTCCGCTTTGGGTTCTCAGGTTGGAAGTTCCAACTTGGAACGTACCCACAGTGGCACCCCATCGCGAAGGAACAGCAAGGCGACGTCACCTCCCGGTGATTGGGCGGCTGCCTCCATCCGAGTGACTCACGCCACTCATCACGTGCGGCCCGACGGGATGCAGCCATGTCGACTGCAACATCGGCGCCGCCAAAGGACGTGGCCTCGTCACCGATGACTAGAGGAGCGCGCAGTCGACGAAGAATAGAGCCGCCTCTTGATTGGTAATGCGGTGACGACTGGTGGAGCGTCTCGTGTCACAATAGTGTAAGGACCAGGCCGACGCGTGATGCCGGCCCCTACGCGACGCTGGAGCGGTCGACAAAGCTGTTGCGCAGCGACAGGCACATGGTGGCCATGGTCGCGAGCGTCTGCTGCCGGAACAGGAAGCGCGCCGTCAGATCCGCGAGCGCCTGGTTGGGGAACACGCCGTCCGTCTCGTGGGGCCTGCTCTTGGCGCACTGCTTGCACGTGATGGTGGACGGCTCCTTGGCGTCCCCGATGGCCGCCAGGCAGCTCGAGCAGTACGTGTGGCCGCACGGCACGAGCGTCTTGGGCTCGTTGAACGGCTGCATGCACTGCAAGCACGTGAAGGAGCTCTCGGACGCGTCCTCGGCCTCCACGAGCGCGCTCACCGTCTTCTCGAGCGCCTCCTGCGTCTTCTTGAGCTTGTTGACAAGCTCCGGGTCCATGGCGCGCAGCTTGTGCTCGCGCAGCTCCTGGGACAGCATGCTGACGATCTGCCGCTCCTTGGACAGGTCCTTGAAGAGTTGCTCGAGGCGAGACGTGAGCTCGCTGTTCTCGTTCTGCAGCAGCTGCACCTGGTTCTGGAAGGACTCGGTCTTGTACTTCTTAGTCACGAGCTTGCGATACTCCTTGCCGAGCTCCTGCATCTGCTGCACGACGACCTCGTACTCGTCCTTGAGCCGCGCGATCGCCGCCTCGAGCTGCGACTTCTCCTCCGCCGAGATCGTCTCCTCTACTACGGGTGCCGGAGCCTCCACAATCACAGGAACCGACTTGGCATCGGCTTCTGCGCGCGCCACCGCCAGCTCATAACTCAGTTTCTTCACCAGAGCCTCTGCTGCACCGAGTTTCTTTGTTAGCGCAGCGTTATCCTCGTGTAGCTGTTGGATGATGAGCATGTTGGCGTCAAGGCGGTCGCTGAGCTCCATCTTCTTGTACTTTTCGCGCTGCAGCTGCGCTTGCTCCGCCGCGAGGCGCTCTTCGAGGCTGCGGAGCTTGTCCTCGAGCGCACGCTTCTCTTCGGAGACCAACACCAGCGCTTCCTGGCTCGCGGGTTTCTGCCGGGCGAGCTGGAGCGCTTGCACTGTTTCGTCCTGCGAGAGTTGCTTCAGCGATTGCATCTCGCGCTGGAGGCGAGCGACCTCGCTCTGCAGCTCCGCTATCGTCTTGTCGCGGCCGTCGAGGTCGCCTTGCAGCTGCACCACCGCGTTCATCAGCGCACTGATCTCCTTGTCTTTCGCAGCTCCAAGCGCGCTCAGCACCGCATCCTGCGTCTGGAGCGCGTCCTGAAGTTTTTGCTCCAGCTCGTGCAGCTTGGACGAGCGCTCTTGCTCCATCTCGTGGCGCTCTCCCTCAAGAGCGTTAAGCGTCGCCCGCAGTTGGGAAATGGCCTCGTCCAAGCTCTGGTTCTCCTGCAAGAGGCGATTCGTCGTCTGCTCCTGCTGGTGCATCCTCTCCTCGGCCTGGCCGCACTTGTCCTTCCAGCTCGAGACCGAGACGTTCAAGGACGCTGCTTCTCGACGCAGCAGCGTGATCTGCATCTCGAGCGACTGGACATGGCCTCCCGCCTGGTCGTTCTGCTGCAGCCGACGCTGCAGATCGACCACCTTGTCCATAAGCGCCTGCTTTTCGAGCGCCATGGTCGCGCGGGCCTTGTCCGCCTCGTCCCGGAGCAGCTTCTCGCGCAGCTTGGTCGCCTCCAGGTCTGTCTGGTAGCGCGTCAGCTTGCGCGTCAGGTCCGTCACGATCTGCTGCTCGCGCTGTGTGTCACGAGGGCAGAGGCGCATTAGCCATCTAAACGAACGCGTTTCCAACTCGATAGTCAACCGACGCCAGTGCACCAACGTACATTCAGGTCGCTGACCATCTTGCGCAGCCCGACGATGAGCGCCGACTGGGACGTCACCGTGCCCGTGAGGCGGTCGACTTGTGTCCCGACGCGCTCGTCCTCGAGCTGCAGCGCCGTGATCTGCTGCTGCGCGTCCGCCTCGGTCTCCTCCAATTGCTGGATCTTGGCCAGGAGCTTCTTGTTGTTGTCCATCAGGTCTCGGCAGCGGTTCTCAAGCGACAAAACCTGGAGTTGGCGGGCATTAGTTCCCCGTCTAATCAAACGATACCGTTTGGAATCGGTCGCACCTTCCGCTGGTAGGACACTTCGAGCTGCGCCTGCTGCTGGAGGGCGGCTGCCGTCGCTGCTGCTGCGGCAGCGTGGCCGATATAAGGCAGCCCGTCGTCGTCGTAGCCGTCGTGGTGGCGCTGTCGGCGGAGCGCTACGATCTTCTCATTCTTGGTCTTTTCCTCCGCGTACGCTTCTGTTGAATCCCCACTCCATTAGGTGCGACCAAGTGCTAGTTAGCGCTACTCGACAGACTCGACGATGTCCAGCGGGCGCACCCACCTTTGAGCCTAGAGGACTCGCTTGCAAGCTCGCCGATTTGCGCTTTCAGTACCTCGTTCTGGGCCTTCTCGCGGCGGTTGATGGCTGTCAGCGCTGCGACGTTTTGCTGCAGCGACGCGATCGTCTCGGCCTGCTCCGCGTTGCCGTATCGGCTGCGCTGCGACGAGAAGAGCGGCGGCCTGGGCTCGATCTCGTGGCTCACGAATCGCCGATGCTCTTTCCCAGCTGCAAGGACTGCTGTGGCGTCTTGGTTCGGCGAGCTCCGCGCTCCTACTCCCGCTAGCGGGGCTCCTGCTGTCAGGGACGCCGGTTTGGCCGCTGCCCCAGCTGGAACCGACGGCCGCCGCGCACGAAGAGACAGCGGAAGCGACTGCGCCGACGGCGGCGCGCCAGGCGGGGGCGCGACCAAGCGCTGGATGTCCCTCTTATCGCTCAAAGGCGCGTAAAATGACCGATTAAACCATTTGGGGACAGACAATAGTCGAGCCTGGAGCGATGACCGGTCGATCTGTTTTTAGAGCGCTCGAACAGGAAGGGATCACGAGAAACAGAGGCGTCATCAAGGAGCACGAGGCGAGAACGCACCGGCCAGGCGAGCGGTGTTTGAGCCCAACAGGCAGGAGAGAACGGTAGGTAAACCCCACGCCCTGGTCTTCGGGGCACGAAGTGGTCGATTTGCCAACACCCGTATCGTCACTTCAACCTGAGTCTAAGTCTGATTTGTCTGATTCGATACCTGATAAATTGCCGTCGACCGCGCCAAAATTTCCTCAAAAATGGCGAGAAAGCGCCGCGCGGACGAGGCGCGAGAGGGCGCAGCGGCGAAGCGGCAGGCAGGCGCCTCCCACGCGCGAAGGGAGGCCGTGGTCAAGAAGCTGGAGCGCGCATGTGAGGAGCTGCTGCTGTCGAGCCTGCCCAAGGCCATGACCGGCCGCGAGAGCGAGCGCGGCGAGATCCACTCGGTGCTCCGCTCGGCCATCGAGCAGCAGAGCGCGGGCGGTCCAATCTACATCAGCGGTTTGCCCGGTGCGGGCAAGACCTCGATCGTTAAGGAGGTCATCCGCTCGCTCGAGCAGATGCGTGACGCCGACCGGCTGCCGCACTTCCTGTGGATCGAAGTGAACGGGCTGCAGATGCCGCGGCCCGACGTGGCCTACAGCGTGATCTGGAACGCGCTGACGCCGCCAGACGAGAAGCCAGCGCGAGCCATGAGCGCGGCGCGACTGTGCGAGCTGCTAGAGCGCGAGTTCCGCTCGAAGAACACCGAGCGACCCATGGTGATCGTGCTGCTGGACGAGATGGACTTCATGGTCGCGGGCAAGAACCAAGTGCTGTACAACCTGCTCGAGTGGCAGACCGCCGCCACGTCCAAACTGCAGCTCGTAGGCATCGCTAACACCATGGACTTGCCCGAGCGGCTGCCTACCAAGATCCGCAGTCGCCTGGGCGGCCATCGCATCACGTTTCCGGCCTACACTCGGCACCAACTGGAGAGCATCATCCAGCAGCGCCTGGGCGAGCTCGATGTGTTCAGTGACGAAGCCATCCAGGTCTGCGCCAAGTCGCTCGCTCACCAATCCGGAGACGTTCGGCAGGCCTTGACGCTGTGCCGGAAGGCTGCTGAGGTCTGCATCCGTCGCTTGACCACGGACGGCAGCACCAACGCCACCCGTGACTCGGGTGATCTGTTCGTGTCAGCACAGGACCTGCACCACGCTCAACAGGCTGTGTCCGTGTCAGCTCCGCTGCGGCGTCTACACAGCTGCAGCAAGTTCGAGTGCATCTTCCTGGTCGCGCTGCGCATGGAGGTCAAGGCGACGGGCAAGGCCAGCGGAGACCTTGAGGCCGTGATCGAGCGGTTCGCGATCCTGTGCAAGACACACTCGTTCGTGCCTATCCCGCGTCTGCGCGCGCTGCTGTGGATCTGCGACGAGCTCGAGCGCAGCGGCATCATCCGCCAGCTAGCGTCGCGCTCGTCCCGCTACCCGCGGCTGGAGCTCAAGTGCTCGTACCAGGAGCTCCAGGACGTGTTCCTCACGCACCCCGTCGGCATGCAGCTCATCACATAGACATTGACATACAGCACATACTCTAGTTTCCTAAGAACTCACCCCACACTTGTTACGAGCTTGTGCTGACTGGTGAGCTGGCGCGTGCGTCGTTGACGTCAAGGCACCTGCCACTTCAAGTTCACAATTAGAAATAGAAACGAACTATAGAAACGACTCGGAATTGGCCGCACTGGCCACCAGTCCCATGTTTTCGGGATATTATCCCTAATACACGGCTTATATGAGGGAAAGCACTCGATTAAACCAGGGACCGTACGGATCCGCCCCGTGTTTTGCCGCCGCTCCTCCCGCCTCCCAGCCCGCCCGCCCGCCACCTTCTGGGTCGACTTGCCGCCCTCCACCAAGCAAAACGCGCCCGCAGTTTTCGTGTTCAAACGGCAGGTAGGGCGTTAACCCCTCGAAGCGACGCCAGGTAGGGAACGCCCGCGACCGCGGCCCTGCTCGAGTTCTTTTTCGACCCCCGACCGGTTTCTTATCCGCCGTTCCTCCTCCCCTCCCTCCCTCCCGCCCGTCCTTTCTTCTTATTTCAACGAAAAGAGAAAGGCCGACACTAGGGACACCAGCGCGCGAGTTTCCCCGTCGGTGTATAAGGTTTAGTATGGCTAACGTGGCGGCGGCGACGGCGCCGCTCCTGGGTCGCCGCGCGAAGGGCGAGGACGCGGAGCGCACGGAGCGCGCGCTGCGCGGGCTGCAGGAGGCCAAGACGCGCGTGGAGCAGGTGGCGCAGGAAGACGCGCAGTTCCCGGACCTGTTCGACCAGCTGTCGACGCAGGCCGAGCCGCAGAACTACTACTTCGAGCCGTACGCGTCGCAGTGGTGCCCGCAAGTCGTCAAGAAGGGCGCGGTCATCCCGCTGCCGACGGTCGTGGCCGCCGCGCTCGACGAGGCGCGCGCGCTGTCACTCTCGGGCTTGCTGCCGGCCATGGACGTCGCCTGGACCTCGGTGGACTCGCGACTCTTCCTCTGGAGCTACAAGCAGCGCGGACGCTTCGCCGTGTTTGAGCTCGACCAGCCCGTGGTGGCCGTCGCGCTCTGCGCGTGCCCCGCGGCCGGCGTGTTCACCGACAAGGTGCGCCACGTGCTGGTGGTCGCCACGACCGTCGAGGTGCTGCTCCTCGCGGTGCTCTACGAGTCCAAAGACGCCCCTATCAAGCTGCAGCGCACCAAGCTCAGCGTCAGTACCGACAACTGCGTTGTGCGCTGCATCCGCACGACGTGCAGTGGCCGTGTCTTCTTCGGCGGCTCGGACGGCATTGTCTACGAGCTGATGTACGCGCCGGAGCAGCAGGCGGCCGCGGGCGCGGGCGGAAACTTCGCGAGCGCGCTGCTGCTGCTTGGCGGTGGCAGCAAGACGTGCCGCAAGGTCGCGCACACGTCCAGCTACGCAAACTACCTGCCGGGCTTCCTCGCGGGACTCGCGAGCGCGCCGGGCAAACTGGTTGACCTCGTCGTGGACGACGCGCGCCACATCCTCTACGCGCTACACGAGAACGCGCAGGTGACGGTTGTCGACCTTGGCGCGAACGGCACGAGCACCAATGTCGTGTGCTCGCTCAACCTGCTGGCCGAGGGCGCGAAGTATGCGCGGGAGTACCGCCGAACGCGCGTGTCGTGCCCCGACGAGCGCATCTTCCAGTCCACTGGGCTGCAGGTCGTGTCGCTCGCCGTCGTGCCCCGTGACGAGTCGTCTTACGTCACGCTCGTTGCCGTCACTTCCACGGGTATCCGCTTGTACCTGACGGTCTACTCTCGCCGCGCCTACTCGATGGGTCCTGGCTCCAGTATGCGCGCTAAGCGGCCGACGCGACTCGATCTCGTCTACATTCGACTGCCCCCGCCGGCGGTTGCGCTTTCGGAAGCGCCGCCGTACCACGCCAAGGAAGGGATGCAGCCCGGTTTTGCGCCGGGTAAGTCGCCATCGGCCGTGCACGCGGCGTTCCACCGCAAGGGAGTCTTCCTCATGGTCGATGGCCGGAAGGATGAACAGGACAGACTTGTGGGCATTGCGCATGACCCGATTGCGGGTTCGTCGTCGATGGCTATCGCAGCCCCGTCGAGGAAAGCCACGACGCGCGAATCAGTGTCGCTCGACTCGTGCATTGGCAAGGTCGTCGATATTCAGGAGCTGGATGCGCACTCGAGCGACGGTCAGCCGTGCTTCGACACTTCAGGGGCATTGGCTGCGGCTTCGTCGGCCTCTCGGGCTGGTGCCAAGCGGTCGTTCGAGGAAATGTCGGCTGGCGCGCTTGGCGACAACGCCGATGTTGCGATTGTCAGTGAAATGGCGCTCCAGTATTCGCAGCCGTCGCGACACTTCCTCTGTCTGACAAATTCTGGCATCCAAGTCTTCAAGAAGATCCGGCCGGTTGACCAGCTGCACCGCATTCTGCTGCTCGCGCGTGGAAGCGACATCAAGGCGGCGCTCGCACCGTTTGTTCGCAGCTTCGGCGAGGTCCAGGTGTCGTGCATGCTGATTGGGCTAGCGTGCGGTGTCTCCAGCGACCCCCTCACCAGCGAGACCACCACGACGGCGTCTGTGCTTGCAGGGCGACGAACTTCTGTCGGCATCAAGAGCGACGAATACATCTACGCGACGGCGATGCAGGGCGTGTTTGAAATCGGGCAGAGCTCCGTTGCAAATGCAGCTGCTGCAGCCGCGCCTGTGGCTGGTGACAGCGCTGGGTCATCGTTCAATTCTGCGACAGGTGCATCGGCGGCGCCCGCCAGTACTCGGATTGTATTGACGACGGAGTTTGTCATGTCGTCGCAGCATGACGGTCTGGTCATGTTCTTGTCGCGACTGCTTCGTCCGCTGTGGACGACCAAGACGCTTGGCGTGCGTGTGACGACGAACACTCGCGCGTCGGCGAGCAAGACGGCTGGCGATGCGAAGCCTACGGCTCCCGGATACGCGACGACGTATGCAAGCGTCCATGCGCCGGAGAAGCTCGATGAAGTGCGAGAGATCCTGTTCCAGCTGCGGCAACTGATGGAAAGCGCCGGGCCTTACGCCGTGGCGATCATGACGGGCGCTGCGCTCGAAAACAACCCAAGCCTTGTCAACGCGAACGGCGACGCGAACGGAGATGACAGCCTTTCGCGGGTGTCGGAGCTCGCAATGCGATACCACAAGAGCCGGACGGAGGAGCAGCGCCAGCGCGAGATGCGCTACAAGGCAGAGCAGCGCTCGCTGTACTACTTGTACTCGATGGTGCTGCGTTGTATCGAAGCGATTTCGCTGCTGCGGCTCGCAAGTGACTACAAGGTGCCGCTCGTCGAGCAGTTAGCTCGAATGAGCTTCAGTGATCTTGTGTCGACCAACGACGGCGCTTCGGCGGCCAAGAGCATGATCAAGGCGCTCATGCAGGGCCGAAACGAGAACAACACGTTCCTGACCAAGCAGCTGCGCGAGCAGTGCCCGTCGTACTTCTCGGTTGCCGACCTGTGGCACTACCAGGGATACAAGAGTCTGGCGATGGCAAAGCTCGGCGCGCCGAGTGCTCGCAAGGCGTACCTGAAACAGTCGCTTGAGCAGTTCCTGAACTCGTGCCACATGTGGGACTCGGAAGACGGCCTGGACGTGCTCCAGGGCATTTGCGACGACTACGCGCTGCTGAATTTCTACGAGGGGCTCGTGAAGCTGGCGCTCGCGTGTGGCAAGCACTTCCACGACGCCGCGGCCGCCGACATGAGCGGCGTCAAGCTGGCGTGGAAGCGCAATTGTTACGGGTGCATTCTGCTTGCTCTGCAGCGCCTGTTGGGTAGCGGGAGCAGCGATGTGAACGGCAGCGAGAGCAGCCGGGCAACGCGGAGTCCGCAGGCCGTGGACGACATGGTGAGTCTCGACGACGAGACGCGCGACAAGTGCGTGGAGGAGGTTTTCCATTTTTCGCTCGCGTCCGAGGACGAGGAGTTCCACCACTTGCTGTACATGTGGCTGTACGACAACGGCCACAGCCACCTACTGACGTCGATCCGCTCGCCGTTCATCGAAGGCTTCCTGAAGGAGAAGGACCAGGACCTGCTGATCAAGATGTACATGGATCAGCACAAGTACTTGGTCGCGGCCAAGGTGTGGTGGACGCGCGCGCACGAAGACGCGAGCGAGAGCGACGACTTTGGCGTCTCTGGGGCGCTCGAAAGTAACCCGGACCTGGGCAAGCGCCACTACTACGTGTCGAAGGCGCTTGGGTGTCTTAAGAGCCTGGAAGACATGGGCGAGGCGACCGACGCGATCCGCGAAGTGCGCGATGTGCTGGACGTCCTTCAGCTACAGCTGCGCGTGCTCAAGGCTCTCGAGCAGCAGACGACCGAGCTGGAAGCGTCGGCCGCGACGTCGTCGTCGCTCACATTGGACGAGGACATCCGCGACCGTCAGGACGACCTGAAGCTGCTCACGTTCAAAATCTTCGACGCGTCGACGTTGTACAACCAGTTCGCATCCAAGTACGACATGTGGGCCGAGTGTCTGCACATCATCCACGTATGCAAGTCGGAGGAGGCGGACGTGGTCGAGCTGCTGTGGCGCAAGATCATCTTTAGCATCGTCCCGCCGTCGACGTCGAACGCCGAGTTCAACGCGTGGCGGGCCGACCAGTGCGAGCTCGCGGGCCTGTCGACCGAGTTCAATGGCGGCGCGGCCTCCTTTGAGAACGGCGTCTGGATGGGTCAGCTGCAGAGCAAGCTGCTTCGGCTGGGCAAGACGCTGTTCTTTGAAGGCAACGATGAGCACCGCGGGTCGGCGGCCGCGATCGGCGCCGGCGTGTTCGTGTTCCCCGTGGGCTTCCTCGTGAAGCAGCTCGAGCTGATATCCTCATGGCACCTGCGACTGACGCACGTAGGCTCGTACGCGAGCACGCCCGTGTTCTCGTCGACCGACGCGACCACGTTCAACTGGGTGCTCAAGGTGTTCCTGGACGTGGGCGTGCCGCACCGCGTCGTGCTGGGCTTCTACGAGCACATCTACCGTGAGCACGGCAGCATCTCGTGGACGTTGCACGTGCTGCAGTCGGTGCTGGCGCTCGTGACGCTGTGGAAGAAGCACGCCATGTCTCCGCGCGCCGGGAAGGACCTGCTGGCCGAGTTTGCCGCCAGCTGCCCGCACCTCGTCGACCTCGCTGGCGACGTCATTACAGACCTCACGGCCATCCCGCAAAGTAAGCACGGCGTTCTGTCGATCGCGTGTACGTGCTGTTGTGTGCTAATATTGTTTATTGTGGTGCAGACGAGTTCCCCGAAGCCTCCACGCTGCTGGAGCAGTATCGGCGCGTCAAGAACGACCTGCTCAACTTCCGCAACATGATGTAGAGAACTCGCGAAGCCGCACACTTGAAAGCACAAGAAACTCTGGGACAAGCGCCACGACAGACTACGGTGAAGCAGTAGGAGGACAGGTCTGCGACTACCTTCGCGCGGAGCACATCGACAAGCAAACAAGCGACTGCGAGGCGCGACCCAATAAATTACACGTTTGTCTTGAAAGCGCGCTGCATTTTCGTGTCGCCCCTCCCCTCGCCCGCGACATGGCATCACGTGAACTTCTGCAGCGTCAGGATCATGTGTACTTTTCCCGCGGGGACGAGGTCGTCTTCGCCGTCCTCCGCGGCATCCCGCGACTTGCCCACGCCCACCGAGAGCCCCGTGTGTTTGACCATGATGCCGATGCCCTTGATGGGGCGGTAAATAACGCCGGCGACGCCCCGGCCGACGCCCTTGGCGAACCCCTCGAGCCCGTTCTCCTTGGCGCCCTTGATCGGGTCCTTCCACACGCCCGTGATGCCGCGGTAGAAGCCTCGGCTGACGCCCTCGGCGCCCGCGACCAGGTGCTCGCCGAAGTTGGAGGCCCACTCGCGCGACATCTTGACCTGGAACCACGCGTCGATGGCCGCGTCCGGCGCCTTGAGTAGCGGCTGCAGCTGCGAGAGCGGCACCTCGAACGCGCCCATGCTGCGGTCGGCGCTGATCGTGTTGTAGTCGAATAGCTCGACGTAGAGCGGCGACCGGCCGTCCCACGACAGCATGAGCTTCTCGTCCCACTGCGGGTTGACGCTGTTGACCACGTGCTTGCTGCTGACGGTCTGCTCGCTGAGCCGCAGTGTCACGTACGGGTCCGACTTGCCGCTGATGTTCATGCCCGCGAGGTCCGCGGCCGCGAGCAGGTCGATCTCCAGCACGCCCACGAACTCGATCATGCCGCGCTGGTCCGCGCTCGACTGCTTGCTGACGCTGCCGATCGACGGAGACGTCGATTCGGATGACGGCAAGCGACCGGCCGCCTGCCGCTGCAGCATTTGCTGCCTGTCGATGGGCGAGGTCGACGGCGAGGCGAACTGCTGGGCCTCGTACTTGGCGCGGATGAACCGCTCGCGCTCGGCGCGTGGTGTGTCGGCCGTCGGCTTGGCGAACGCGTTAGCCTGGGCGTCCAGTGACCGCTCGAGCGCCGCGTTCAGCGCGGCGTTGCCCGTCGACTCGACCGCGTCGACTTGCGCCGCCTGCCGTCGCAGTACAGGAGACCGACTTGAGACGAGGATGCGTGATATATCACACTGAGCAGCGAGACATCGGCGGACGTACCGTCCACTTGTCGAGTGACGTGCTGAGCACGAAGGAGACGTGCACGCCCAGCGAGCGGTGCACGCCCGCGCACTGTGTGCAGATGAAGCCCCCGTGCGTCACGGTCGCCCACCTGCGAGCCAGCACCGATACTCGACGCGTCAGCATACGGCTCCACTACATGGACTGCGCCCCCTTCACGCAGCAACAAACACGGGTGCGAGCTTTACTTGGGGTCGGGCGCGTCGCAGTCGGCGCAATGCGCGTTCTCGGGCCGTCGCGCCGCCGCCAGCAGCCGCGCCTTCACCAGCTCGCTCTGTTCATCGCCACCTTGAAGACAGGGTCACCCGAGCGCTAACGTCAGCGGAGGAGCGGGAAAAAGAACATGCATGCCGAGTACAGATAGAAGAGACGGAGCGCTTTTAGATTACGCGATGCACGTACGCAGGGCGCGCGCATTGGCGTCGGCATTGGCAGTCTCATGGCTTGGAGTCGTCGGCATTTTCGCAGCGTCACTAATTGTAAAAGCGTCGAAGTGAGGAAAATCAGGATGTCATCGCATGATAATTCGACTTTTATCCAATCAATTCGCGTGAAAAGGATCACACGCAACATTATGATTGGCTAATATCGTGCTTACGTTGCAGTTCGAGGGCAAGCAGGTACATGCGCTCGAAATCCTGGTACGTCACCTGCAGCAACGCAGCAAGTCGCCATCAGCACTCTGACAGCACCTGAACACCCACAGGGAGGCAAGCAGCACCCATACTACTCACCCGGCCGTCGCCATCGCGATCGGCTTCGTGGAACGCGCCCAAGATCGTCTGGGGCGGCAGATGCGGGAGCGCCGACGCACACACCTGCGCTCATGGACGGGATCAGTCCGACAACACTGCGTGCTGCTGCATGTGTGCGCGAAGCTGAGACGCACCGACTGGAAGCTCTGGAGCGAGATGAAGCCCTGCGCGCGGACGTCCAGCGCCTTGAAGAGCCGCCGGACGTCCTCGAGCAGGTCCGTGCGGCGCATGCGCTCCAGCATGACCTTCGTGAACGCTTGCTCGGACACTCGCGCCAATCCGTCTCCGCTGAGTGGGAAGTTAATACAGCCCGACAATCGCCCCCGCGTTAATGACTGATTGGAGCCTCAATTAAGGATCCAGCGCGGTCGCCTACCTGTTCACTACATCGTTGTCCGCACCAAAGAGCTGCGCGATCATGAGCTGCGCACACGAAGCGTTCGCGTGAGTTAAAACGGATACGTGTCGAGCTCGAGCCTTGCAAGCGGCGGGCGGTGCCTTGGACGGCCGGATGCCGAGCGCCGCAGCCACTCCGCACTTGATCTCGTGTCCACTCAGGAGGCCTGCGGGTATAGCGGCACACATGAGCGTTCCCCTTTGGTCCAGAATGTGTCCGATGGCTACATAGACGATCTCAACGCGAAGAAAGGGCGATCCGCCGCTCGACCCTGCCGTATCTAAGCATACAGAGGCCCCGCAGGTCGTACCGTCGCAGTCGCGGTCCGCGAACGCAAAGCAGCGGCGCACGAACGCCCCGCGATCCTGCATGCGGATCTCCTTCCAATCGGCAAAATGGTCATTTGTAATAGAACCAGGATTGTGACCTTTCGGGTCCGCGTCACCTAACAAACCAGTGGGGCGCTGTATTCAGCGCGTTGCGTACTCTGACCGCCACATCTATACGGCCACTCATAACCTCTTTAATATGATATGTTCGTGTTATATAAACTTCATCAAGAGTTACGCTTTGTATATTTTCAGTTACTAAACACCTTTGAGTTTAGATACTGGGCATATAATGCGTATCGCTACCCGTGGGGGCAGACGCGTTTCCAGTCGTTTCCCCGTCGCAATGTATAGCCGCCCACCACACACAAGAACGTTCGCGCTCCCCACACACACAAGTGGGGGAGAGAGAACACCTCGAAGAGTTCTCGTAGGAAGAAGATGGCGCTCCGCTCGGCGCTGCGGCTCGCGACGTCCTCGCGGCGCTCGAGCGCGCTCAAGGCGCTGCGCCTGGGCGACCTCTCGGCGGGCGCGCTGGCGTCCTCGGCGCTCAAGATGGGCGGCTGCCAGGCGCGGCGCGCGTTCATGTCGACGCGCTCGCGGCCAGACGACTCACTGTTCGCCGAGCCGTCGTTCCCCATGCCCGCGGGCGAGGACCCGGCGCTGTGGCTCGAGAAGTACGCGCGCCCGGACCCGGCCGACATGTGGAAGGTGGGCAGCTTCCCCCTGCAGGACGCCGAGCTGATCGCCGACAGCGTCGACCTCGAGAGCGACGAGCAGGTGCTCGCCAGCTCGGCCGACCTGTGGGACACGGCCGGCATGCTCAGCGCGCTGGGCGAGGGCATGCCGCTGCGCGACGCCGACGCTGGCGCCAACGTGGACGGCCTGCTGCGCGAGCTGGACGGCTACCTGGCCGACAGCGTGCTCAAGAAGCGGCGAAAGAAGATGAACAAGCACAAGCACCGCAAGCGCAAGAAGGCGCTGCGCATGCGCACCAAGAAGAACTAGGCGTGCGCACGCGGGCGGTGGGAGGCGGGCCAACGCGTTCGATGGGGGAACGGGACGCGATCATATGGGCCGGAAGACGCCGCGGTCGGTCGCTGGAAGGGAGGGAAGAAGCCAAGTCGCTCGGTCAAGATGCCGCCAGGCTCAAGCGCACTGGACACGCTGCTGCAGGAGGGCGGTCGCGCGCGGCTCTCTTCCTTGTGGGTAGATCTTCTTTCCCTGTGTTGTTTGCTTGGCCGCGCGGTGGTAGGGAGAGAACGACCGGGCTTTTTGTCCGATATCGAACGTCTTATAGAGGAAAACAAGAGCAAAGAGCACACGAGAAGGTGACGAGGAAATACAGCACACGACCTGACACAAATGCGAAGCGGAGCGGGAGTTGGATGGCCTCCACAGGACGCGACCGCGCTATACTATTCGCGTGAGCATCCGAAGAGGGTCTACAAAGAGATGGCGTCCCATTCCCGGTGGTGGGGACGCCGCATTTCGCTAGCACTCGACGGCTTTGACGCGAGGAACTCGTCTCCGCTTTACCTGCAGCTCTGTTGACAGGTACTTGTTGCCTTCGAGGTGACAGTGCGAGCCGTGGCCGGTGTGGTCGCGTGGCTAAGTTTATCAGTTGCTTACCAGCGGTCGTTGGCGCTTTGGCAAGCGCAACTGACTGAGACCACCCGCGAAGCCTGGAGAGCATGCTGAAGAAGTTGGCGTCTCCGAAGAAGAAGAGCCTCGCGCAGGCCTCGTTCGGCGCCATCGGCGAGGACCAGCCCTCTTCGTGGGTCGCTCGTTCCTCATTGACGCTGTTGTCGCCTCGGTCTCTAGCTCACTCTCGCTGTCCAACGCTCTGACCCACAGCGACCAAGCGGCGGCCTCACCATCGACTCGGTCGGACAAGGGGAAATCAAAGGCGAAAGCGACGGCGGAGCAGGAAAAGGAACAGGCTTCGGAGCCGCAGCAGGCGTCTCCATCCAAGTCGGAGCCCGCCGTCGATGCCAAGAGCGACAGGAATGAGAGCGAGCTGGCGGAAGACAATCGGCCCAAAGATGCTGCCGAGGTGCCGGCACTCGAGCGTCGGCCGCGTCGGCGGTCCGTGCTCGAGGACAAGGAGTCACTCGCGACGTACGAAGAGATTGGTTTGGTCAGGCTTTGAGGTCGAAATGCGCTGATGGATGACAACTACGCTTGGTGGACTTTGGCGCAGGCAACCAGACGCCTCTAAGGTCGCGGGCAGGCGGAAGACGGCGGCCAAGAAGCTAAAGAAGGAGGTGATGCACGAGATCAAGGCGATCCAGGAGGAGGGCGAGCAGACCGAGGCGCTGGAGAACCAGGCGGTCGAGCAAGAAGGAGCGCCCTCGGACGCCAAGAGCGACACGAAACGCGGCTTTCTCAAGTCGCTCACGCAGGCCACGCGCGGGCACCGGGCTTCCTCTGCCGGTGCTCAGCAACAACAAGTTGTATCCCCCGCCAAGGAGCAAGCGAGCAAGACGAAGGAGGCAAACAGCAGCACGAAGAGGAAGAGCTCTAAGGAGGCCCACGACGGACAGGAAGACGGGCACACACCCTCGTCATCGCCGAGCAAGCAGCAGAAGCAGGAGAAGAGCAAGAAGAATGAAAGCAAACAGCGCAGCAGTGTAGACAACGGCAACAACAACGTCGACGACGCTGGCGAGGAGAAACGCAGAGACCGACGGTCGAAGGAGAGTGCCACGCCAGTCAGTGGGAACCTATCGCCGATCCGTCGCCGTCCGCCATCGGGCGCGGTTGATGCGGCTTCGACACGATCTCGCGCGATGACGAACCAGTTCGCGTCACTCTCGCAGCCGGAGGTGCATCTCATCGGTGAGATTGTGGCGGGGGGCCGGTTCACCGACTGGGGCAGCGGCAGCGACGGGCTGATCTGCAAGTGGCACGTCGAGTACGGCAGCTACTGGCGCCACATCGCCGGTCACCAGCTCGGGCAGACGCAGATCGCGTACCCGTCGCCAACGGCAGGCTTCAACCACCGCGAAGACGACGGACTGGCCGCGGTCTGGGCGCACCCGATCGACGTCCACCTGACCACGAGCGCCTTCCAGGGCTGGCCCAAGCTCGTGTTCCAGGTCTGGCGGGTCGACACGCACATGTCGACGCGAGTCGCCGGCTACGGGTTCGCCGCCGTGCCGTTTGCAGCGGGTGAGCATGAGCTACGCGTGAAGCTTTGGCGACCGATGGGCGGCTCGTGGGTGAGCGAACTGGGCGCGAGGCTGACGGGCAACACGCCCGAGCTCGTGACCGACGACGTCGTGGTCCGCTCGGCCATCGCGGACCGCTGCCGCCTCGAGACGGTCGCCACTGGCTCTGTGCGCGTGCGCATCGGCGTCATGCTGAGGAACTTCGACGGTCTACGCGAGGGTCAGGGCGGGTGAGCACTCGGGCTAGGCGCACTACAGTAGAACGAAGTAGGTGAGAGTGAGCGGCATCAACAACGAGAAGTCTTACGTGATAAAACCAGTTGCGTTGGTCGCGGAACCAGCGCAACTCCCGCGTGTTACTTGGATCTTAAAGCACGCTCCACTGGTTGCGCACGCGCACGGCCGTGTGGCGCACGAAGCGCTTGCGGTCGTCCAGCACGAGCAGCAGCTTGCGCAGCACCGAGTCCTTGTACGGGTGGATGAGCTCGTACGGGATCGTCGCGAGCTTCGACAGGCACTCGAGCGCGTCGTGGCGGTCCATCGCGCCCGTCCTGTGCGTTGAATACGGCGAAATAGGGTCAGAGGATACAGCAAACTTACAAAACACACGACAACGAGAAGCAACGGCGTACGCGAACTGGGCCTGCTTGAGAAGTCCTGGGAAGACGTCCTTGAGGAAGGGCTTCGCGCCGTCCACCGACTCGAACAGGAGCACGCGGAAGGTGCGCACGGCCGAGCTGCCGAGCTCGGCGTCGTCCATGTTGATGGCCTGCACCATGAGCGGGAAGATCTGCGCCAGGTGCGGCGTGTAGATGGCCTTGGGCGAGTTCGCGACCACGTGCGAGAACGCGATGAGCGCCTCCACGCTCGCCGCCGAGCCCAAGTGCGCGCGGATGAACTCGAACAGCGCCGGGAACACAAAGTCGAACGTGCGCTGCCGGTACAGGAGCTGAACCATCGCAGCACAACTGTCAGTGAGCAACAAACAGAGAGCCATAACAAGTCACGTGATAGCAGAAGTCCTTACGGTGATAATGGCGCCGCACTTGCGGTTGAGCGCGTCGGGCGACTCGGTCACGAGCAGCTTGAAGCTCGTGGCGACCTGTCGGCGCAGCGCCGCGTCCTTCTCGGGGTTCTCCTCGGGCGTCAGGAAGCGGCACAGGTACGCCAGGCAGACGGGCGCGTGCTGCTTGTGCCCTCGGATCACGAGCGCCTTGGCGATCCAGACGTAGATCTGCAGCGCCGCCGAGCGCACCGCGGGCTCTTCGTCCGCGCTCGTGATGACCTTGGCGAGCTTCTGTTCCAGCAGCAGCTGGATGAGCGCGTCAAACTCTTCGCCGTCCGACATCTTGTTGATGATGGACGCAAGCGACTTGGCCGCGGACAGCGCCGCCTCGGCGTACACTGCCGCGAGCTTCTTGTCCTCGTCCGTCGTCGAGTCGGCGATCGACGGCGTGGCCTGTGCGAGCTCCAGTAAGCGGTTGATGACAAGCGACGTCTCGGGCAAGGTCGCGCTGCGGTTCGCCGAGTTGATGACCGCCGCGAACAGCGGAACGAGCTGCACGTACGACGCCGACGCTTCCGCCGAGCTCGCCGCTGCTGCAGACGCGGTGGTTGCAGCGTTCTGCGTCGACAGGAAGGCCGTGACGACCGCGTTCGCAAGGATCTGCTGGGTTGGCGGGGCCACGTTCTGCATGACCGTGCGGAAAATACGCATGAGAGCGGCCAGCTTGGAGACGTCGAGCAGCTTGGCCGTCTTTGCCGAGGCCTCGTGGCTGTTGCCGGCGGCGTGCGCGGCCGAATTGACCGCGGCCGTGAGCAAATGGAACACGATCGACTCGTTCTCCGGCTTGTCGCCGTTCGTGACGCAGAACTCCATGCTGTTGCGGTCGTCCGCGTTGATCTCGACGATCTTGGCGACGGCCTCGAGGATCGCGTTCACGTGGCGCTGTTTGGCGAGGTCGTCCGCCTTCTCGCAGAACGCGAGCTCGCCGTAGCTCGAGCACACGCACAAATCGACGAGCAGCGCGCTGGTCGCCTGGAAAATGGATGCCTCGCGGCAAAGCTCCGTGATGGACACGAGCGCGTCTTGGAAGAAGGCGTCATAGTCGCGACGCGAGGAGCGCAGCACGTCGACGACCGATTCGTGCTGCGCCGTCTCCTTGACCGCCGTCATCAGCTGCGCAAGCGAGATCTGCACTACAAGCGCCGCGTAGCTCTGGTCGCCCGTGCGGCGCTGCACCATGGACACTTCCTTCAAACTGGTGAGGCTCGCGGCGCGCACCTGCTCGGACGCGTCCAGCATCAGCTGTTTGGTGAAGAGCTCGATCAGGGCATGCACCTGCGCGATCTCAACGATCGGGGACGGCGGGTACGTGAGCAAGTGGCTCAGCGCCTCGATCGCCAGGCACCGCGCAGTCTCGCTCGTCTCGGACGTAGCCAGGAACTTTGTCAGCGCTGTGATTAGGGTGGACGCGTGCGGGCGCATGGGCTGGCCGGCCGCGGACTGGTCGACCTCGCGGTCGATCGTGTTGACCATGAGGAGAATGCGCGCGACCGCGGCCTCGCACTTGGACGACGACGGAGGCGTGGAGGACGTCAGGGCGTCGTCCAGCTGCGCGATCAGCAGCGGCACGGCGATGTGCAGCACGTGCGCAAAGCCCATGGCCGAGTCCTTACCGAGAGCAGACAGCACCTGGCCCGCCGACACGCCGACCATCGAGTCGGTCGCGTTCTCGCGCAGCTCCCGTGTCGCGCGGCCGGTGAGCTCGACCACGAACTTGCTCCACGCGTAGGCGGCCCCCGCGGCGCCGCTGGACTTGGCGCGGGCAATGCGACCAGAGTACTTGGAGATGGCGGCGAGCGCCTCATCAATCACCTCCTTCTTCTCGCCGTCGAGCACTTCGTCGTACAGCGCGTTGGCGACCGTGTGCAGGTGCAGCAGCATGGCGTTGATCGAGTAGTGCTCGCCGCAGAAGACGAGCGTCTGGATCGAGTCGAGCTTGGCCTCCGTGACGGTGGACGAGAGCTTCTTGAGCAGGAAGGGCAACACGAGCTGCGCGAGCAGATCCGAGGCGGCGAACGCTTTGCGCAGCGACAAGATGAGCCCCTCGGACGTGATGCCGTACGGGTCGTTGGGCGGCGGCGTGAAGATGATGGGGAAGTAGCAGGACACGACCTCGAAGTACTGCTGCAGCACGCGCTCATGCTTGGCGAACGTCGGCTCGAGCTTGGCCATGCAGTCGCGCGCTATCTCCATGCACAGCAGGAGGTTGCGCGGGTCCTTCTCGCCCTCCATGGCGTTCAGGAACGCGGTCGTGAACTGCAGTCCGTGGTCCTCCATGGGCTCGTCCGTCGCGGAGCTGTCGCTGGTCTCGGGCGGCGCGAGCACCTCGACGACGCGCGGCTGGGCGAGCGCGAGCTGCAGGAGCTCGAAGCAGCGCTTGCGCATGGCCTGGCCGAGCTGCGGGATGTGCAGCGCACCCGACATCTTCTGCACGAGCGCGAGCGTGGCCAGCGGCGACGCGATTTTGTCGGCGTGGTGCGTCTCGAGCGCGAGCAGCGCTTGCAGGCACGCGCCAGCGCTGGGGAAGTCGGCCAGGCGGTCGCCGAAAAAGTCGAGCAGCAGCTGCACGGCCGCCGGCGCGAGCCGCAGCTCCGGCAGGCGCGAGAGCACCTCCGCGAGCAGCAGTGTCGCGCGCGAGCGCACCTTGTCGTCACCGCTCGTCAGGTACGCGCCCAGCGCCTGGATAAGCGCCTCGACCGTCACGCGCCGGTGCACCTGCATCACGACCGTGTTGAGCCCCGTCTTGTGCGCGTTCTCGTCGTTCTCCGGGTCCACGAACGCGTCGATCGCCGGTTCCAGCGGCGCGTCCAGGCTGAACATGCTTGTCGTTCGGTGCGGAGGGCCGGGGGAGGGCGGCGGGCAGGGGAGGGGCAGCGGAAGAAGGAAGGAGTGATGGAAGCAAGGGAGGAAGAGGTTTGACGCTTTTGATGCGCTTCTTCGGTGTGGCGGAGCCACTTGCTTGACGAGTGAATCAGGTCTGATGCGTTTCTGAGACTGAACTCAGAAATGGTTGCACAACCCGGCCGTAATGAACCGGATTAGTGCCTGTATATGCAGGAAAGCGGGCAGATTACGTTATGGTCGACCAGAGGGAAGGTAAAGACCCTCTAGAAGAACGTAACCTTGCGTAACCTTTCTCTCTATAGTAGCACTGGACCAAGAGCGAGAGGCGCTGTTCCCATTTCTCCCAAGAGCCAAGAAGCGGCCAACCCGAAGCGACCCGCCAGATACTAAAGGACCGGCGGAGAAGATGGCGAAGCGCAGGCACGAGGACGACCCGGCGGCGCTGGCGGATGAGCGGCACGTGATGCGCATCATGCCGCTGGGCGCTGGCAACGAGGTGGGCCGGTCGTGCATTGTGCTCAAGTTCAAGGGCAAGACCATCATGCTGGACTGCGGCGTGCACCCTGGCTACTCTGGCCACGGCAGCCTGCCGTTCTTCGACGGCGTCGAGGCCGAGGAGATCGACCTGCTGCTCATCACGCACTTCCACATTGACCACGTGGCAGCGCTGCCGCACTTCACGGAGAAGACCAATTTCAAGGGCCGCGTGTTCATGACGCACCCGACCAAGGCCGTCATGCAGATGATGCTGCGCGACTTTCTGCGCGTGTCCAACATCTCGGTCGACGACCAGATCTACGACGACAAGGACCTGAACAACTGCGTCGCCAAGGTTGAGATCATCGACTTTCACCAGGAGAAGATGCACAACGGCATCAAGTTCACGCCCTACAACGCCGGCCACGTGCTCGGCGCCTGCATGTACCTGATCGAGATTGGCGGCGTTAAGGTGCTGTACACGGGCGACTACTCGCTCGAGAACGACCGGCACCTCATGGCCGCGGAGCTGCCCGCGTGCTCCCCCGACGTGCTCATCGTCGAGTCCACGTACGGCGTCCAGGTGCACCAGTCGGTCGTTGAGCGCGAGGGCCGCTTCACGGGCCAGGTCGAGGCAGTGGTTCGTCGTGGTGGTCGCTGCCTTATCCCTGTGTTTGCGCTTGGGCGCACGCAGGAGCTGCTACTGATCCTCGACGAGCACTGGCAGGCGCACCCAGATTTGCAGGACATCCCCATCTACTTTGCCTCGAAGCTGGCTGCCAAGGCCCTGCGCGTGTACCAAACGTACATCAACATGATGAACGAGCGCATCCGCAAGCAGATCGCCATCTCGAACCCGTTCCAGTTTGAGCACATCTCGAACCTCAAGAGCATGGACGACTTTGACGACTCAGGCCCGTCCGTGGTCATGGCCAGCCCCGGTATGCTGCAGAGCGGCGTCTCCCGCCAGCTCTTTGAGCGCTGGTGCTCAGACAAGCGGAACGCGTGCATCATCCCCGGTTACGTCGTGGAAGGAACGCTCGCCAAGAAGATCCTGTCAGAGCCCAAGGACATTGTCGCGCAGGACGGGCGGATCCTGCCCATGAATTGCACGGTCGAGTACATCTCGTTCTCGGCCCACGCGGACTTTGTGGGCACGAGCGGCTTCGTCGAGAAACTGGTGCCGCCCAACATTGTGCTCGTGCACGGCGAGCGGAATGAGATGAACCGTCTCAAGTCGGCGCTGAGCAAGAAGTTCCACGACCCCAAGGCCTACCGCCCGAACATCTTCACGCCGGCCAACATGCAGGAGATTGTGCTTGAGTTCAAGGGCGAGAAGATCGCGAAGGCCATTGGCGGACTCGCGTCCGAGCAACCACAGAACGGGAAGGTCATCTCGGGCTTGCTGGTCGAGGTCGACTCGCAGACCCACTTGATGCACAAGGAGGACCTGTCGTCGTACACGAAGCTGGTCTCGGGCACCATCACGCAGCGGCAGCACGTGCCCTTCGCGTACCACTCGTTCGACGTGCTGCTTGCCTTCATCCGGCAAATGTACCAGGATGTCGTGTACCTGGAGCAGGAGCAGCGCCTCGTGATCTGCAAGCAGGTCGCAGTCACGCGCGCGGACAAGGGCGCTGGCGTTGCGGCGGCCAAGCTGCTCATCGAATGGACGTCGGCACCCACGGCGGACATGATCGCCGACTCGGTCATCGCGCTCGCCATGCATGCGCAGGCGTCGCCTGCGAGCTTCAAGCTGACCGGCCACCCGACGGCCGCGTGCCCGCACGACCACTCCAAGGGCAAGCCCGAGCCTGTTGTGGCTGCCGCTGCCAAGGAAACGGACGTTGTAAAGCAAGAGGAAGCGGCAGAGGACCCGACTGAAGCCGCAATGGATACCTCGGCCATGACAGAGACGAGCCAGGCTGACGAGGGCGCCGAGCTGGCCAAGGCGGCAACGGAGCTCGGCGCGGGCGACCAGGACGCGCTGAACATACTGATTGTGTTCCGCTTGCTCAAGGACCAGTTTGGCGACGTTGACCTGGACTTCGAGACGAATCTGATCCACGTGCGCACGCCCAGCGGCGTGTCGGCGACCGTGGACCACACGGCGCGGAGCGTCGAGTGCAGCGACAAGGCGTTCCGCCGCAAGCTCGAAGACACGGTCGCGCAGATTGACGGCGCCATGAAGCCGCTGCTGACAGCCTAAGCTTTCAACACGATAGTTAAGTGCGTTTCTCCCGCGTCGCGTTCGCTATTGGTTTGGATCGAAGAGGAGAAGCCCTACATGTACGAGTCGAGAAGCTCTATATGCAGTTCGTGAAGGAAGGAGACGTGCGTGTCTTGCTTGCTCCTGGTCAATACACACATGAACCTTGCTTCAAAGTACCTAACACGGTTAAGGAACGTTTATGAGTGTGGCTTAGCGGCCAATGTGTTCCGCATGCGCTTATCGCTTGCCGCCGTGTCCTCAGGGCGCCGCCGCCTTCTGCTGGGTCTTCTTGAACACCTTGCCGGCCTCGTAGCACGCGCGGAAGCGCTCCCACTGCTGCTGGCACGCCGACACGCGGCCGTTGTGTCGCTTCATGCATGCGTCCATCAGCTCGTACGACGTCTCGCAGCCCGTGCTGGCCACCGCGCTCGCGTGCAGCGTCGCGTCCCCGGGCTTGCACACCTCGCAGTCCGCCGGCATCTTGGTCAAGTTATTGACAGTGAGCTCGTTTACCCATCAACAGCAACTTGTACCCCCAATAGAGCGCTTTACGTTATATGTTGCACGTACTGATATATTGCACAACCCATTGCATTGAGTCTGACCCGCGGGTATTTATATGTACATATATACCCGTTCGACCCGGCCTGAACCCGTGTCGATCTTGAACTGTTGATGCCTCTCGGTTGTTGTTCAGTTTATAAAGGGGGGAAGAAGAAAAAAGGGAGATCGCCGCGTCGTTCTTCCCGGTTCCTCTCTGCCCGCGTGTTGGCCGCATCGCGCCCTCCCCCGCGGCTTGAGCTTGACCAGACTGCTCTCCGACGTCTCCGCTACACTCCCACGCTTTTCCCGTGCAGAACGGAGCGCTGGTTGAAGAGAAACCCCGTGTATTGATTGCGGTTCCGCCATGAGCTCTGTCGCCGGGGGAAAAGGAAGCAAGAAGGGCAAGACGGCCGCACAGCAGCAGCAGCAGCAGCAGCAGCACGCGCAGGATGAGGCGAGCGTGGTCTCGAGCGCCGTCTCGAGTGAGGAGCTCGCGAGTGAGGCGCGCAGAAGCGACGTCTCGGACGACTCGAGCGTGCTGTCGTCGCCTTCGCGGCGCGGCAACACGCGCCCGCGGTTCGACTCGAAAGCGTCCTGGGCCGACTCGACGCGCTTTGACATGGGGCGCGCCGAATCGCGCGCGTCGGACCTGTCGGCGCGCGACCTGCGACTCACGGGCCTCTCGACGCGCAACTCGCACCGCCGCCGCTCGGACTCGCGCGCGTCCTCGCGGCTCTCGCGCTCGAGCGTCCACAGCGGCGGTCCGCGCGGCCGCCAGTCGTCGTTCGTGTCCAACTTCGGCGTGACCAAGGCGCGCAAGGAAAGCAACGCGCTCTCGACCATCACGGAGAACTGGAACCTCGCCGACGACCAGTTTGGAAGCCCCTTCGCCGACTTTGACGCCCAAGGTGAGGTGGTGACAGTCTGCGTAGGCTTTAGCTTGTGACTATGAACGGGTGACTTAAGGTCTTTTCCCGCTGATGTGAGTTAACAGATCAGCCGATTCGCGAGCAGCTTCAGCGGGGACTGGACATTATCAATGACCATACGGTAGGGCGATTGCTGTTGTGGCGGGCGGAAAGCTCATGTATTGGTATTGCCGCATGCTGATCCGCTTTTGCTGCTGCTACAGACCAAGTTGAAGGAGATTGAGGACGCGATCACGGCAGCCATGTCGGAAGTCTGGGGCTACTGGGTACGTTTGCCCAATACGCTCAACCATGGTGGAGACTTCTAACCGAGTCGATTGTGACGGTATGCGACGTGTAGGCGGACCCGATCCAGCTGTATCTGCATCCAGCGGAGCGCGTGGACGTGCAGGACCTGATCAAGACGGACAACGAGCTCTTCAACAAGGTGCTCACGGTCTTTTCGGTGCTCTGCGACGAGATCTCCGAGCTGAAAGTGACGGTCGAGGACAACTTCTACCCGGCGCTCATCATGTTTGGCCAAGCCGTGCACGGCGAGGAAGGCGACGTGAAGGCTGGCGAGGATGAGGTGCACATAGGCCGCATGCTGCCGTTCTTCCAGGACATTTCGAACTTTGTGGACCGCTGCAACGCCATCACGATCAACATGATCCACCAGCTCGCCAGCCTGTACCAGAGCTTCCAGAAGCTGTGGAAGTCGACGTTCAAGCTGGTGCACCTCCACCCGGTATTTGATGCGCTGGCATCGCTGCTAGAAGTCATGATCACCATCGACGCGATCGTGATTGACAACCCGAACATCATTATGTCGTGGGACAAGTACAAGCGCATGATGCAGTACGTGCGCGCGGACCCTTCGCGCTACAACGTGACGGTCGACAAGGTCAAGCAGTTTGAGCGTCTTCTGGTGAGCCTGGACCAGACCATTATGAGCGCCCAGGTCTTCCAGACCTGTATCGAGCAGGACTTTGAGATGTTCATGGCCGGCGGAGACGAAGAGGACGACGAGGATGCCGCAGAAAGCGAAAGCGGCCGTGCGAGCAGCGACCGCGAGTCCCGCATCGAGATCCGCTCGAACCGCGTGTTTCTGGAGGAGTTCCTCCACTGCATCAGCGCGCGACTCGCGATCGCCGAGGGAGCAATCACGTCGGGCACTGAAACCTACGAGCGCGACAACCTCGTGGGCACTGCGGGCTTGTACGTGCTGCTTCGGAAGCTGCAGCCACCGAACACGGGCGGCGATCCGGCGCTGTACAAGCGGCTGTGGGAGATCCAGATGAAGGCACCGTGCGTGACGATCTGCGGCAAGATCATGTGGTACTTGCCCGACTTCTTGCTCAAGTACGCGCCGATGAACTCGAAGAAGCTGCATCCGTCCGACATTGTCCAGTTCCGCCGCGAGTATCTCCATTCGATGGACGAGGCGTTCCCTGGCGACGTGGCGGCTGCCAAAATGGAGCTGAGCGCTTGGCTGGTCCGAATGGAGTCGTTCTTCCAGCCCACAACGCGCGGCATGGGGGACGCCTCGCGCACGCTAAGTGTCCGCGGCAACTTGATCTTGAAGGGGTTGATCCTGGCCAAGCGCGTGCAAACGATGATGCACACGCTTGTCAATCTGCACTTGGCGCTCGGCATCCCAATGCAGAAGCGGATTGTGCGGCCGCTGTACACGTGCATTGAAATCCTCAAGGCGGTGGAGTTCATGTTCGCGCGCAAGAACCCGATCCTGGCCGAGTCGGCCTCGCACCTGCTGCGCCAGGTCGCGCATTCGCTCTTCTCGTTCTTCCGCCCCGTTAAGGCGAAGCTCGAGGCGAGCAAGCGCTTTGACGACACCAAGCTGGACGTACTGGCCGCCGTGACGGTGATCGAGGACATCCTGCACAGCGGCGAGTCGTTCTCGTACACGCGCCTGACTGTGCTGGACCTGGCCACGCAAATCGCGCTGATCTCGTCTGACCACAGCAGTGGCGCTAGCGCTGTGGGAAGCGAGATTGACGCAGCTCCGATGGCGCTGAAGAACGCAGAGGAGCCCGTCAAGTTGATTTGGAAGATGCGGCTACTGAGCGACTTCCAGCGGAAGATCCGCAACGCGTGCGACTGCTCGTTCTTCTACTGGAGCCGCGAGCTGCTGCACCCCTTCCTGATGGATCTGTACGCGCAGCCGGAGCAAGCGAACCGCATTCAGTACGTCGTTGGCGGCTTCCTGGACGCGACGAAGCTCTTGCGCGGCGCTCAGCACGATGCCAACAACGACTTGTACGTTGACGCGTACGCGTCGTTCATCGAGTCGGTGGTCGACGAAGAGATCGTGGAGAATCTGTGCAAGGACGTGGAGAACGACCTGCGTCTCCATATCCACTCGGTGCATCTCGACCACATGGACGCGCCGAACCCGAAGAGCGAGGACTTCAAGGTACTCCACTACTACCTCGACCTGCGACCGATTCGGCTCCAAGGGAAGACGCTGGATCTGCGCCAAAAGGTGACGCACTACCTGGAGAGCACGTTCTACAACCTCACGACGGTCGCGCTGCACGACTGGAAGACGTACAGCGAGATGCGCAACCTCGCGAACGACAAGTATGGACTCAGCCTCGCCGACAACCACTTGCCGATGGGCTCGCTCGACCAGGGCCTGGACATTTTGCAGATCATGCGCAACATCCAGATCTTCGTGGCGCGCTACAACTACAACTTGAACCAGCAGTTCTTCCTCGAGCGCCGCAGCGACAAGGGCTCGCGCCACCTGAACTCGATCAACATCCACTCGATCGCGAGCTCGATCCGCACGCACGGCATGGGCATCATGAACACGACGGTCAACTTCACGTACCAGTTCCTAACGAAGAAGTTCGACATTTTCTCGCAGTTTCTCTTCGACGAGTACATCAAGAGCTACCTGCAGCGCGAGAAGCGCTGGTACAAGAAGCACCGCGACGACAAGGAGGTCGACAACAAGTACCCGTACGACCGCGCGTTCCTGTTCAACAAGGACATCCGCAAGCTCGGCGTGTCGGACACTGGCAAGACGTTCCTGGACCAGTTCCGCATGCTCATCACGGAGATCGGCAACGCGCTCGGGTACGTCCGCATGGTGCGGTCGGCCGGCATGAACTACTGCAGCAACGCGATCAAGTTTGTGCCGGACCTGAACCACACGCACTTCAAGTTTGAGTCGCACGCCGGCGAGGGCGTGCCCGAGGAGGAGGACGAAGAGACGGGCGAGACGGTTCGAGAGGGGATTGCGGGCGCCAAGCTGTCGCCGGAGACCGTGATCGCGGCCAAAAACCTCGACTCGGTCATCTCGACGCTGGCCAAGAACTTTTCGGAGAACAACGACTACTTCAAGGTGCTCGTCAAGGTGTTCCAGGACGTGGCCGCCAGCGACGAGCAGAAGCACCTGATGAACTTCTACCACATTGTACCGGCGCTCACGATCAACTACGTCGAGACCACCGTGCAGGCCAAGGACTTGATGTACAAGAACACGCGCCGCCGCGAGTCGTACTTTTCCGACGACGGCTTCGCCATCGGAGTCGCCTACATCCTGGCGATCCTCGACCAGGGAGAGGTGAGCAAGCCACAGTACCTGTTTTGCTGTGTTTGAGTGTTCCCAGCGTTGTGTGTGGTGGGTGAACTGACGAGCTTTGTGACTTGCTTTCAGGCGTTCGACGCGCTCCATTGGTTTGAAGAAGTCGGGCGCAAGTACAAGGAGGACGAGGACGCGTACAACGTGCGTTGCCATTGTGCTTTGCCGATCGTTGGGTGAAGGGAGACTGATCGTTGTGTGCTTGGTGCCGAGCAGCAAAAACAAGCCGAGCGGGACGAGCGCAAGCGCGAGCAGGCGCTGCGCAAGCAGAAGGAGACGACGGCCGAGCTGATCGACGACGAGGAGGAGGTGCACACGCTGCAGCTGACGGCCAAGCGCATCGAGCTCAACCGGCGCGAGTTCGACCTGCTCGACTGGTCGCTCAACGGCGCGCGCATCTTCTTCAAGGACTAGCCGCTTGCGTCCGTCAGTCCGCCAGCCGCGGCTCGTGCTTTGTCTTGTGCTCTCTCATCCAGGCGGCAGCGACCTTGCGTCGCTCCCCAAATTACATCACGCATCGATAATAACGCCCACGACGCCGTTGCAACTTGTTGGAGCCTTCCGAATCACTTGTGCACACGTTAAAGCAATCCTCCTGAGGTTGTCAACGCATAAAGTTTGATGCTTGCGACGTGTCACGTGCCGCGCCTGCTCGCCGTTCGCTAGGCCCCGCTCGCCTCTGCGCTGCGGGGACGACCCCGTCGCGCCTACAGCCGCTTCTTCATGGCCGTGCGCTGCTGCGACTTGGTCGTGTCCTGGACGAACTTGCTCAGCCAGAACAGCTACCAAATAGCATAGCGACACCACATCAGACGAGGTCAGCACATGTTCAACGCGACCACGGGGTCTACGCTACGCTACAGGCTCGAATGCCACATTGCAGGCGTAGTAGGGAGGAAGAACATCATGTTAACGTACCAGCGCCAGCACGTGGAGCCCCACGAGGCCCGCGACGAGCGCGTTCAGTCCAAAGCCGACGCCCGGCACCAGAGCTTCCATGTTCGGCTCTCTTGTTTTTCCTCTTTGTCTGCTATGAAAGGATCGCGTGCGCTAAAACCGTCGTCGCGCTCGCTGATTGGTGGAAAAGTTGCTTTTAGACCAATCCACGCGCGATCCGCCGAAGAGCTCTGCCTGATAACTGTCCTCGCCGCCGTGGTGCGACCCCGACTTGGCGCGCTGCTGCCAGAACAGGGCGGCCACCACGCAGATAAGCACGACGGGGAAGCGCACCCAGCTCAGGTTGATGGTCGAGGGCGGTGGCGGCGGCTGCAGCGACGCGAACACGTCCAGGCGGTAGTGGGCGCTCCGGGACGCGCTCGACGTTGCTACAACGTGCACCGTGAGCGCCGCTGGGTGCTCTGCGACGTTCGTGGCCGCGTTCATCGCGACGATCCGCGAACTGCAATGACCGCCACAGTACGAGTCGGAGCCTCGGTTTAATGACGCTGTGAATCCGATTTCGCGCTCAGAGAGGTAGACCGGGCGGCTGCTCTCGCCGGTTGCGAGCTGGAACAGCACCAACCGCGAGCCTGTGCTCATCACGAGGTACCCAGGCAGCACCTCAATGACCGTCTTGGTCGCCAACTGAGTCTGGACCACAACTGCTAGTTTCTTGTGTCTCTTGCTGGATCCACTGGCGACGCGGCCGTAGCTGGTCCACGAGCACGCACTCGGGTCCACCGTGAGAGAGGTCGTCGTCGCTCTGCGCGCGCCAGGACATGCTGACTTGGCGTAGCCGGAACACGAGTCCTTGGCCGTTTGAAAGCCCAGCGAAGATCGTGAACGGGCTCGTCGGGTCGGCTTTGAGGCTGGTGATGACCTGCGAGCTGGGCGCGTCACACACGGCCCCAACCACTCGCCGGGACGCGACGTCGACAAAGTGGACGTGGTTCCTGATCGCAAGCGCCAGGATGCCACCAGCCATTGGTTCGAACAGCGTAACCGGCTTCCGGCTTGGGTCGACGACCAGTTCGCCCGCAAAGGTCCCGTTCTCGGTGTGGAAGAAGAACAGCTTGCCGTTGTTATCGCTTGTGATGGCGAAGTTGTGGCGGAACCTGCCAGTCACAACCACATTGCCGCCCAAGAATGGGCTGTTGTCGACAGGAGCAGCAAACACCCGTGGCATGGAGCGATACGTCGACGCTGACAGACTCTTGCGGACTGGCGTTCGGAACACGAGCTCGAAGTCGATGTGAAGATGCTTTCCCAGCGCAGGAGAGCTTTGTGGAGCGAGTGTCGACCATGGAAGAGCTGGGTGGTCAAGCAGACGGTCGTAGCTCTCCAGCAAGCACTGGTGTGGTCCTAGCGGGTCAACGCGGCGGAAGCCGCCGGAAATGGCTCGGCCGTGGTGCCATATCCTCAAGCTGTACAGCGCCAACCGCCCCGAACGTGTCAGCAGTGCGAGGTGCGCTCGGCGGTCCGATGAGAGCGAGAACGCGGCGATGTCTCGGATCTCGGGGAGCGCTGCCTGCCACACGAGCTCGTGGGTCATGGGGTGGTACATTTGAAGCGTTGAGGTGTCGCGCTCCATCACGGCGAGGAACTGCAGCAAGGGCGCGTCACGATCGAACGTGGTAGTCTTGCGAGGGTTGACGGGGTGCGGACTCCTCCCCATTGGCTTCGGGTTGGAACCGAACGCGATCATCTGCACGAGATCCCCACCGCCATCGCCGTTGCGTCCACCAATGCCAGTCGAGTCGAACGTAAAGCGCGTATCATTCAGCTCGGTCGAGTTGTGGAGCCCGAGCCAGTCGCTGAACATTCGATGACCGCTGCTCTTGCGGTTGCGTGCACGAGGCGTCTGGCTGCCACCATCATCAGGTCGTTCCAACTCCTTCAGCGTTGAGTTCTTCTGTTGCGTGAGTGCTCGTGCGACTTTGGCGGCGAGAAGGTCCCTCTTCCGCGAGTACAGCGTCAGCGCGAGCGTGGTAGCGTCCATCTCAGCATCGAGAAGAGCGCGAAACGCCGCAGCGGGCGCATCAACGCATCCTTCTCCGTTCTCCACTGCCGCAGCTGGCGGCTCATCCGCCACGGTGCATCTCCAGGCGATCAAGAAGCCGAGAAGCAGCTGAAGGAGCAGAACGGGAAGGCGGACGCGTGCTGCTCGTCTGCGCGTAGCCATGGCTCGTGTTGGCGCGTGCAGGAGCACGCCTTTAGGCCGAGAACCGAGTCGTGAAGGGTCGTCGACCGCAGTTTTCAGCCACAAGCTTTCGCGACGAAACGCCACCGAACTGCCAAATATAAAGCACCACACACTCCGCATCGTGCGTCCAGCAGCATGTCACAGTCACGTCGCCGAGTTGATTCTCGCGCCGTGTTAAATTTACGTACTGGTACTGTACGTCACCGGACCGAAGCATAGACGAGTCGAGCCGCCATCAGTGATTCGTGCGCACCCGCCGTTGCTGGGCCACTCCACTCGCCTCAACTGCTTGCGCAGGCAGCGGCAGAAAAGGACGGACGGGGCCGGAATCCCTGGATCTTGGCGGCGGCCATTCATCTCGCCTGGCCACTGACTAGGTCAGCACCTCGCCGAGGGGTACGCACGCACGGTACACTGTGCACTGCCTCCTCCTCTGTCCACGCGCCCGTCTCCGCGCCCTGCTTTACACTAAGTATCTGTACCGTACATCGAGATACGATTCGAACCGACGCGCACCACTCCACGTCGACGTCACGTACCCTCCACCGGTCTGGCGACTGCCTCATTTCCGTGCGCGCAAAAATGTCCACGAGGTGTCATTCGGCGACTTGCGCCGTTGGCAAGTGCCCCCTCGCGGACTCGACTGGCGACCGGTGCGTGGGTTCTAAAATTGTGGAATCTATTTTAATTACTTTCCCTTAATCTATTTTTGATTGTGCGTACCGTAGGAAATGTAACGGACTCCGCAGTTATATTACCATATGTCCGTTCGTGTGTCACGTCACGCTTGTTCGAACTTGAATGTGTCACCTGACCGTCCCTTCTCTGTTCGACGTACCGTAGGTAAGATTACCTGTTGAACAAAAAGGGCCAAAAAAAAAAAAAAAAAACGTCAAAAAGACGAAACGGTGTGGTCCATTTTTACACAAAAGACGCATCTTCTTTGCCGCGTTACTGTGCAGACGCAAGTGCCTGGGATTGACTGCCCGGGATCCAGCGATTGGTCGTCGCCTTGTGCCTTGAGGAGCTATTTTTGCTTCTTGCAGTACGGTAGGGACGTGATGCCCGCCAGGACGAATGGCGGAGGAACGTGCGATGGGATGCAGGCCGCGATGGCCTGCTCCTCGCTCTGTGCTGAATCCCGGGGACGTTTTATCCCTTCTCTCTCTCTCACCGGTCACGTTCAGACCGAATTGCACGTTGCAGTCGGTCACATGCTCGCCGATGGCCGATCAAGTGCCTCGGGGCGGGTCTGGCAGCGCTCGGAACGGCACTTTCCAACTTCCTCCACCGCAAGCAACCAGTCCCCCGCTGTAGTACAACGCGTGAGCCAAGCGGAGACCAAGCAGCATGGGCGGAGGCGCTTTCCAGACCGTGATCCAAGTGGCGGCGTCGCTCTCGGCGCTCTACATGTGCTTCAGCCCGTCGACAGACTTGTACCGCATCCACAAGCGGCAGGACGTGGGCGAGGCCACCGTCTTGCCGCTCGCCGCGCTCTGGGTGTGCAACCACATGTGGTATGTGAGAATCTATGTCTTTGGAGCTGCCTCAACAAGCCATCAGGGTCCTCACCACGTTGTCTATTGCGCCGCATGAACGACAGGATGCTGTACGGCTACGTCACCGGCGACGTGTTCCCGCTTCTTGTCACGTACGCCGTGGGCGACCTGCTCGGCATCGCGTTCCTCGCGGTCTACTATCGATGGAGCAAGGAGCGCAACAATGTGCTCAAGGCGGTCGTCATCGCCTTCGTGTGCAACGCGCTAGTGGCGATCTACGTAGTCCTGGGAGAGCAGGGAGTGTTCAACCAGTCGGTGGACAGTTTCAAGCAAGTCGTCGGCTACCTCGCGATCGCCTCAAGCCTGGTGCTCTACTCCTCGCCGCTGTCGACCATCAAGCTCGTGCTGCAGACCAAGTCGTCGGCGTCGATCCCCGCGCCGATGATTATCGCTGGCGTGACCAACAACGCCTTGTGGATTATCTACGGCATCCTGCTTAAGGACATCATCCTGGTGCTGCCGACGTCCATCAACGTGGTGCTCGGGGTCGCCCAAGTCGTGCTGTACGTTGTCTACCGCCCCAAGCGCAGCGCCGCCGGGTCCAACACGGCCGGAGCTGCCATCCAGCCGCTTGAGATCCTGACACCCACGTCGGCCACCAATAAGAACGCCTTTGGCGCCTTCGAAGCCATGGTGTCGCCCACCGGGTCGACCATCAACACTGGCGAGGTGGAGCTCTTCCGAATCACGATCGAGCCGCTGCCGCAGCGCGACACGGCGCCAGCACCCGCGCCGTACTCGCTCACTGCCTAGCGGGCCCTTGCATTGTTATCATCACTCGCCCTGGTGCCGTTTGCTGTCGATTAAGTTAGCAAGAAGTAGAATAATATAAATACTCCATCGAACATCGTGACGGCTTCTCCGTTGAGGTCAAATGCGACCGACATACCATTTCATTCGCTGGATCTCTCAGAAAGCCTCGTCATCAACTGCAGACTGTTCTGCTCTTCCTGCGAACCACGCAACGGCTGCCCGGTGCAGCTTCTAATAGCCTGGGAACGTTCTCACGCTTAGCTTGGTCGTGGCCAATGCGTTCCATCTCTGCTGCCTGGCCGTTTCTACTGAAGCCGTTAGTACTGAAGCCCACGGCGTTGCAAGCCCGTCGCATTTTCTCGGAGACGGCGGCAGGAGCCAAAAATGTACTCGCGTCCCGGTCGATGGGCCGTTTCCGACCCAAGCACCCGGACGGACAGTCCATGACGGCCAGTCGGTCGGTCGTTTTACTCTCCAGGCCCTTGTGTCTTCTCCACTTCACCGGCAGGGGACGCAGCGCGAGAAGATGCTACACCACGACCTTTTGTCAGTTGCCAAAAGCTCTGGCCGTCCCTAAGGACGCCTTGGCATTGCTGGTCGCCCGTCCTCTCGCCTGGAGTCTGGAGAGACCATGTCGCTGCTCGAGGCCATCGTCAAGGTCGTGGCGTCCATCACGGCCTGCTACATGTGCCTGAGCCCACTGTCGGCGACGTTGCGCATCCATCGGGAGCGATCCACGGGCCAAATGCCGAGCCTCCCTCTTGTCTTGCAGTGGGTGTACAATCACACGTGGTGCGTTGAACCATCATGTGCGCGTCGCCACTGTTCTCCACACTAACACGCCGATCGCGACGTTCGCAGGATGCTGTACGGATATGTGACGGACAACTACTTCCCGCTGCTTGCAACCTATGCTGTCGGCAGCATCGCCAGCATCAGCTTCCTGGCCGTCTACTACATCTACTACTCCAATCGTGCGCACGTGGCTCGCCTTGTGGGTCTTGCGCTCGCGGTCAACGGGATCGCCAGCGTGTTTGTCGCCGTCGTGAGCCGCACGAACTACTGGTTCTCGAGCGAGACGGAGAACGTGATCGGCGTCCTTGGCATCGCGTGTGGGCTCGCGCTCTTCGCGTCACCGTTCGCCACCATCTCCCGAGTGATACGCACGCGCACGGCGGCGTCGATCCCGGTCGGAATGGTCGCCGTCGGACTCGTCAGCAACGCCGTCTGGCTGTTGTATGGCTTCCTGGTCTCGGACGCGATCCTCATCATCCCGACGGCCATCAGCGGAGTCTTCTGTCTCATTCAGACGGTTCTGTACATTGTCTACCGGCCCACGCACTATCTAGGCAAGGCGGCGCTAGGCACCGACAACAGCGAAGGCAATACGAGCGACAGCACGATGTCGCCACCATCTGCGGCTGGGTTTGTCGCTTGCTCGTCGCCTGCCGACACGAGGAAGCTCCCGACAGCAATGGAAATGTCCCTGGCCGAGTCGCGCTATGACGAGCTTCGCTCGCCCGTGACATCTATTGTCGTGCACACGTAGAGATAAAGCATGAACGCATCAGATCACAATAAACGGACAGTACCATTGATCCACGCCTCCAATGATCGCCCGCTGTGGTGACAGTGATGGCATGCGATCGCGCTACTCATCGCCGTAATCCGGATCCTCCGCAGTGTGGATCGACAGGCTCAGCAGCTCCATCAAGCGCTTGGTCCGCGGGAGGATCTCCTGCATCGACGCCGCCCCGAGTTCGCGCTGGAGGTTGCGGATCAAGATGGTCATCTCGCGGACTTGGCGAACACCCGCGAGACCCTCGCCGCCTCCCCTCGCCGAGCTAGCTTTTCGCGAGGCGCTATCCACGACGTAGTTTGGCGGCGAGTTGTCATGCCCGAGGTTCTCCGTGTCTTCGTCATCGTCAAAGCCTCGGCCGGCCCGCCGATGTCCACGTTCGCGCGGAGCGCCCGCACTCGCCAAGTGCTCTCGGAGGGCGTTCACGCACTGAATGGCCGACGATTGTTTCTCTGCAACCAAAGCATCCGGTAAAACGCGTTAGAACTTGCACGCGACCGAGAATATAAGCAGAACGTGCATGAACTGCTGTTGCGGATCGACGTACTTAGCCCAAGACTGTCTCGGATGACGTTGAGGAAGTTCTCCATCTCGTTCACGAACAGGTAGAGTTCCTATAGATCGTGTACGAGAATCAGCTGAGACATGGTCCGTGACGAACGTCATACTTCGAAGTGTATCAATAACCAGACAAGCTAACGTACATTGATCTTGGGCAGCACGCCCTCGACGCTGGCGACTTGGAATAGCCGCGAGAAGTGCCGAACAATCTGGTTAATGAGAACACTCGGCCGACGCTGCAACCAAGCGATCAAGGCATCAGCGTCAGCACGTCGAAAAGCAAGCAGCTTCACCACGCCTAGGCGCTCCTACCTCCAGTTCCACGGCGGCTTGGCTATAGATCTCGCGGTGCTGGAGAACGTTCTTTTCCAGCTCAACCAGCTCTGCGATGATGCCAGCGGCATTTGCCAGCGTCGCCGGCTGACTCTGCGCAACCGAGCGTCCATCCGGGTCGGCTGGCGGCGGCACTGGTTCGAGCGATCGCTTGCACAGTTCGGTGACCACAGCGGTCTGAAAGCCCTGTGAAACGTAAGTGGAAGAAGGACACCGAACGGTATTGCATCAGATCAAGACATGCGGCACGCATGGAGAAGATGAACAATGACGCACCTCGAGCGCGTGCAGCCTCTTCCGCTCACTCATCCACTGCTGAAGCGTTGGCAGCACGTGCTCAAGTTCGAACTGCGCCGAGCGCATGTCTTGCGCTGCAACGTCCTCGTTCGAGTGCAGGAACACGAAGCCGCACACGTCGCGGATGAACTTCTCCATACGCGGAACGGCAACGACAACATTGCAAAGCTTCTGCAGACTCGGCGCGATCAGCGTGATGTCGGTCAGGTGGAGGATGCGGCAGACCTCCTGGACGACCTCCAGCGCGGCCTCCCGAGGCAGCGCGCTCAGGCGATTAAGCTGAAGCCGGTGGTTCAGTCGATCACGCTCGACGAGCTCTTGCGTGCTCATGTACTTGCGCAGATCGTTCAGGTCGTGCGCTTCCTCCAGCGCGAGCTTGCTGTCCGCGAGCTGGCGCTCCAGTTGGTGAATCCGACGTTGGCAGAGCCTGTAGTCACGGATGCTAGGTCTCGAGTCCGCTTCCAAGACTAGGTTGGCGTTCTCCTCCTTGAGCTCCGCGATCGTCTCGCGTGCAGCGACGAGGTCCTGCTCGATCACGGTAACCTTCTTGATCATGGCGGCCTCGCGGTGCCGCAACTTTGCCGCGACAAGCTCTTGCTCTCGTCTGGCGGCCTCGAGTTGCTCGAAAATCATTTCATCGGACGCAGTCGACGGCGGGCTAGGACGCGCCCGTCTCGCCCGAACCGAAGATCCCAGCCGCCGGTTATGCGTGTCCGACACTGACACTCCGTCCTCGTACTCTTCCCACACAGGAGTTGCGCTCTCAGAAGCTGCCTTGCGCGAAATGAAGTTCTCCTTGTCGCGCAGCTCGGCGTTCAGCGCCGCGACATGCGTCTTCAAGAGGTCGATCTCTTCTAGCAGCTGCTCACGCTGCGACTCGAAGATGCGGATCGTTTCGAGCGACTGGTTGTCGCGGGCGTTCGCGCGGCGCGGGTCGCGGTCCTGGAGCTGGCGGAACACTTGCCGCTCTCGAGTCTTGGCCAAGTTTTCCTTGTCCACCTGCTGCTGCAGTTTCTGCTGCATGCGCTCCACGAGCACCTCCTTCGCCTTGACGCGGTGCTCGCTGACCTTAAGCTGCTGCTGCAGCCGAACACACGCGGCCTTGAGCTTTTTGGCCTGCAGCTCCGAACGCTCGGCCTCCTCCTTCAGCTTTTGCTGTTGATTTAGACAATTCTTGGTGAGCCTCGTACGCAGTCAAGACCAACACGATATGAAAGGCAAATCGCACCTTGAGGCGCGATACCTCGGCGCGGGCCGAGTCGAGCGCGCTCTGCGTCTCCTGTGACTTTTTCTCGACAGACGCCAGAGTTCCTTCCGCCTTGCTTTGCACGCGAGAGTTCCGCTTGGACTCGAGCACCAAGTCTTGTATGATCTGAACCACCCGCATCAGCGCCAAAGACATTACCATCAGCTCAACTCGTTCGAGTACACGAACGGTGGCTACAGAATCCATCGCAGCCGAGATAGCGTACCTCGTTCTTGCGATCGAGCTGCACGACAAAGTCCTGAACAAGCTCAAACAGGGAGTCTGACTCAGGGACGCCTGACTCAGGAGAGCCGCCACCACCACGGAAGCGGATCGCCGGCAGCCCGTTCTTCCGCAGCAGGTCATTGAGTCCACGCCACTCGTCGTCGCGCTTGCTGTCAGCACGCGGGGGCGTCGTCGGTGGCATTTCGTTCGTCGCCGCAAATCCGCTAACCCCGCTGATCCCGCTGGAAGTGTTTGGCGAGAGCTGCTGCGCGCTCGCGCTGAGATACTGATCCCAGTGGTTGTGGGCGTCGCTATGGTTGCCGTCCGACTGGCTCGACTGAGCGCCGGATGAAAACAGTGCGCGCTGTAGCCGCGGCGGTCGGCGATCATCTTGCTCTTCCACGTTTCGATCGCGGCAGGTGGCGCTTTGGCGTGAGTTGGACGTTTCGCTCCGCCGCTCGTTCCCCACCCGATCGGTGGCCGGTATGCTGACGTTCTCCGTTCGAATTGGAGCTGGAGTAGGGGTTTGGACCCCCAGCGCACGGCTCAACTCAAAGTCCTGCGATCGACCAGCGGTCGACGAGAGCGAAGACGACGATACCGACACGCGGTCCGCCTGCGGGGTCATCTGGTAGATCGACGGTAGCCGGCCTTCCGGGGTCGTCGGCGTGGAAGTGGCCGCCCCGAACTCCGAGGTCGTGTCCAGATCCGCGGACTCCCGGTGTTCGCTCCTGTCGCTTGGCGTTTCGACGACGTGAAGGTCGAACTCGTGGGCGTTGTCCACGCTGCCCGGCTCCAGGAACGATGCCGAGCTCGACGCGGACACGACGGACCGCCCGATCAGCATGGACCGGTCCAGGGATTCGTCCACTTCGTGAACCTCGCTATCCTGGGCGTACTCCCGCGCGCTATGAGGAGAAGAGGCCCGTGCGTGCGCCGTCGCTAGTGACGCGTCTCGCTCGCCAGTGGAGCTCCCAGCCTCGCTCGGACCGTGGCGCTCCACCTCGTGATGCTCATCAACGAGCAGCAGATCGTCGTCGCCTAAAAGCACGAACCGCGGCGGCGTCGAGGCCGACAAGTCGTCGTGCGAGGCGCTCAACCCGCTCAGCGACACGCCCGACGCGAGCAGCGCCGACGACGCCAAGCTGCCGCTCCCGCTGCTGCTCCCGCCGCTGAGTGCCACGCGCTCGCCTGTCGTCTTATCGAAGCCTTTAGCGAGCGAACCGCCTGCTTGCACGCCCCCCAGCGCGTCCACGTCGCCTTCCTCCTCGTCCTCCTCATGAGCCGCGCCCGGGGCGCCGCTGTCGCTCGCCGTGAGCTCCTCCTCGTCCAGCTCCGCAGCCGAGAAGTCGCCCGCGTGCTCGCCAATACTGAAGCCGTTGTCTCGTAGGAACTGGTCGACGCTGGAGCAGCTCGCGTCGCTCAGAGACGCGTCGCCGCCCGACGCCGTCGCCATCTCCGTCAGCGCTTCCGGCAGTCGCTCGAACGTTCAAAAGAAGCCTTGTCGCGCCAAAACCCTCTCAGATTACCTGTACAATACAATAGAATGTTAAGAATGTTAACGCGTGGACCGCGCAAATGAGACGAGAGCCTGTCAGAATACATATCGAGAAACCCGGCGCGTCACTAATACAGTCAGTCTCTGGGAACGGCAGGCGTGAAACGGGCGAGCGAGATGGCGCGCGGCGGGGGGAAATGCCGCCGCGTCCTGGCGCTCGCGCTGCTGCTGCTGCTTGCTGTTGGGAGCGCCCAGATCTTCCATGAGGACCCGTACAAGGTGCTGGGCGTGAAGCGGTCGGCCACCGAGAGCGAGATCAAGCGCGCGTACCGCGAGCTGGCGCTCAAGTGGCACCCCGACAAGGTGCGACCGAGGCTCCAAGCGGGCTGCTTCTATTCTAATAGCCCGCTAGCAGCGCTAGAGTGACTGCGGGGTCCCTGCTAACGTGGCCGCGACGATCTGCTCTTGCCGCTGGTGCTGGTGCCGCCTACAGAACCCGGGGAACCCGGACGCGGAGAAGGAGTTCATGCGCATCGGGTCGGCCTACGAGCGGCTCGTGGACAACAAGAGCGGCGGGGCGAGCGCGCGCGAGCAGGATTACGCGCGCCAGCGCCAGCAGGAGTTTTACCGGCGGCAGCAGCAGCAGTACTACGGCCACAACGGCCGCAACGTGAGTCGCTCTTGCCTTGCTTTCGCGCGTGGAGGCAGTAGGTCCAGCCGTGTGACTCCTCATCACTCGTGTCGCTGAACACCTGTAGAGCTACTACCAACACCAGCAGTACCCGAACGTCATGAACGGCTCGCCGCTGTTCTACGCGTTCGTGCTAGTCACGGTCGCCGCCGGCGTCTTGTCGATCCTGCCGACGCTGCTCAAGTCCACCAGCACCGGCAGTACCGCCGGCGCTCAAAGTCAGCAGGGCGCACGATCGAACGCGGAGCGTCCGCACGAACAGGTACAATAGTCACTATCGACCCTCAATCTGATGCCGCATATTGTTCAAATCTGATGTCTGTGTGGTGGGTGCGGATGAAGGCGACACCACCCCGCCCGAGCCCACTGGAGCAGCTCGCCAAGGTGTACTCGCCGTCGATCTTTGCGTTCAAGCCAGTCTACCTGACCGCACGAGGGCGACGGACGCTGCTCTTCTTTCCGGACGAGTACCGCTACGGCTGCAGCGTTCGAGGTGAGAGAGGCGTCGAACTGTCTGTTGACCACGTCCGCTACATCTCTCGCTCTGATCGACTCACGTTGGCTTGCTCGTGCTGTGTCGGCTTCACTTTACTGGGATGCTCGCCCATAGAGCAATTCGCGATGATGGAGAAGCTCGCTGTCGAGTTCCGGCACGACCCGCTGACGTTCTGCTGGCTGGACCTGGACGCGCTTCCGCCTCAGCAAGCGAAACGGTGGCAGTCGCAGCTCAAGGCGTCCGCAAATCGTACGTGTTTTTCTCAGTGATCGCTCAGTTTGGCTACAATACGAGAGTTTCTCCCAAGTTGCGCTGACGTCGCGGGTTGCTGTTGTTTGTACAGCGTTTGTCGTCGCGCTCAGCTTCAAGGGCAAGAAGATCTCAGTGCTACCGACAGCGAACGCCAAGCTGGAGATGGGGTCCGTCCAGAAGTGGATCGTGCGGCTCGTTGGTGGCGAGGTTTCGCAGGAAGAGTCGATCCCTGGGCTTTTCGAGTGACATAAAGAGCGAACTGCACGTGTATAGCTAGCGGCAAACATGACCTCGACGCTCTGCTACGGGGCTTTGAACGACGTGGAGGCGTACCTGCATTCAGAGATCAACGGTACCAGTCTTCTTCGCCTCCTTTGTTGTATGACCTCAATTCAAAGTACTGGGACCGATCCCGCACGAGCGGGGGCAGCGTCATGTCAAGCCGATGCTGCTCATTGAAGCGGTCTTGGGCACGATGATCGGGCGACAGGAACGACAGGATCTCCATCATGCGCTCGTCCAGCGCACTCTGTTGCCGCCCGAATTCTTGTAGCTGCGTGAGGATGGCAACGTATTTTCTCGAACTAGGCTCCTCACTCGTGATAGCTGGTATGGAAGTCGACGGGGAGCTGGCCGGTGCCGAGAGCGTATGCCCAGCAGGGTTGGATCGACGCTTTGGAAGACGCTTCGCAGGGGGAAGTGCGGCCGGGTCGAACGATCTGATCCTGCGAACCGCCTTTCCGTGGCCCTCGCCGTTGCCCGAAGCGGCCAAGAGCGGCTTCAAGTCGCTGGAGCTGGTTTGGCCGACTCCACCTCTAGTTGCACCAGCGATATCGACTCGAGCGGATGCTAACACCGCATTGATGCGAGCGTGGTCTGATGCGGAGACGGACGCCCGATGCCTAGCTGTTCGCGCGTGTCCCGCGCTGCCATGTGGAGAGTGGCCGCTCTCGTCCGCTTTTCCTGCCGACCAGTTTCGTTGGCCCGTTGAAGGCGCTGCTGCTGCTGCAGCAGCCTGCGGATCCACCGTCAATGTGTAACTCGCGACAGAAGTTCGTCTTGCTATCGGCGCTAAGTTCATGGACCCAGACACCGACGGCCTTCGGCCAGTCGGAAGCGTACCGGGGGCACCTGCAACTGCAGGTGCCAGCAGGAACTCTTGCAGGACAGGCAGTGCGTCAATGGACGCGCCAATTGGTAGCACTCCTTGGATCCCTTCGGTGCGCCACATGACAGCCAATCCCTGGAGCAGTGTGCGCGACTTGCCTCCGTTCTCGTAAAGCAGCGTCAACGCCTTCCGCGACCGCAGCAGCACAAGTTGGTGGACGGAACGCATTACGTTCGGGTGGCGCACAAGCGTCGACAGGATGGTCTGGCGGTCCACACAGTGGGTCTCACAGAAGTCCAACGCCTGGATGGTCGCGAGTCGCGCCTTCCGGGGGGTTCACGATGCTGAATTCGCCAAAGCACGCGTTGGGACCGAACGTCGCCACAGGGGTTTGCTCAAGCAGCGCCTGTGCGTGGCCGACAAAGAGGAAGTACATCTCGGAGCCGTATTCCCCTTGCCGGATGATGTCTTCGCCCGGGAGGTACAGCTTGATCTGCATCGCGAGGTACAGGTCGTGCACGAACTCGGCGTCGCACCCGGCCAGGAATGGCATGCGGTGCGGCATGGTCTGCTCGCAAAACAGATCCGCCACCTTGGCGCGGATCGGGCGCGCCATTTGCGAGAAGTTCTCGCGGTCGTGGTCCTTATTCTCGCGGTTCACCTTGCGCCAGTTGAAGATGTTGGCGCGCACTTCGTCGCGCAGCTTGCGCGGGAACCCGCGGTGCTGCATGAAGACGTTGACCTGGTCCATCTTTTGCCGGTCCTCGGTCTCCCGGATATATAGCTGTTGAAACAAGGACACGACGTTGGTGATACCGTACGCGAACACGCCGGCGCCGACCGCCATGGCGCACAGCGTGAAGAGGCGGCCGAGGTTTGTCTTGACCGTGACTGCGGTTGGCATTGGTACAGCCAGGAGGGAGGAACATAGCGGCTGTCAGAGGAGGAGCACTCAGTCAACAGGTCAACACTTCACAGCACGTACTATCGCCGTATCCGACGGTGGTCATGGTCATGATGGACCAGTAAAAGGCCGCGACGTACTTGGTGCCGAGGCGGGCGTCCTGTAGCACACGCGAGTCAAGGGCGAGTGCTAGTTGGTCCTCGTCGCTGAAGGCCAGGTACGAGAACACGCAGCTGAACACGTGCGAGAGCGCCAGCACGACGAAAAGGAAGCTTCCGAGGCTGCTGACTTTAGACGAGATGAGCAGCGAGTACTCGAGCCGGCGTTGGATGCGCGGGATCCCCGTCACTCGTAGCAGTCGGACGCATCTCGAGAACGGGTAGAGCCACGGTCGCGCGACCGCGAGCTGGAACAAGTGCGACGACGCCGATCCGCTCGCCGAGTAGACGAACGGGTCCTTGTTCTCGAACAGAGCGTAGAACGGGAACGTCCAGACGAGGTCCTGGAGGAAGTAGTTGCGCGCGTAGTGCCGAGAGATGGACGCGAGCGAGAAATGGAGCTTGCCGTCGCGCTCCACCGCCGTGTTGAAGCTGCCAAGACACGCCACTCGTCATTAGACACGCTCGCATCCGCAGCCTACACGAGACTGACTCACTTGAGAAGGATGTCGATAGCGAACATCGCGTCAACGAACAGGTCGGATTGCAGAATGTCTCGGCGAGCGGTGACACTTATCTCAGAGAAGCAGAGCTCGAACGGAACGGTGACGAGTATCCCTGCCACATCCACACACGAACATGCTTGGTCAGACCGTTGGATGCGTACCAAACCCACCAAGTCGGGCCAACAAGAGAGCCTACATGTCATTAACAGGATCTGGAACACGTCCCAGCAGGCGCGGAATCGCCCGTGCGGGTGCAGCGTGTACCTCCTCCTCACTTTGAACTCGGAGAGCCCGGAGCGATTGGCAAAGTAGGCCACTTCGTCCTCCCCGTCCGACATGGCGGGGCGCGCGAAAGCGTCGCCATCGTTGTCTTCATCGTCGTCCAGGTCCGAGTCGCCGTCGTCGGCTTGGTTGAGATTCTTCTCGCCGTTCCCGTACACAAAGTTGGACAGGATGTCTTCTGGTTCCGCCTTGCCCATGGCCGCAGCCGCCTTCTTGCTCTGCTCGCGGTCGAGAGACATGAACCGAAGCCGCCTCGTGCTGACACGCCGTACTGAAGGTCGGGGATGCATACTTGACGCTTTGGACGCCTGCGGGTCCGACAAGTCGCCGCTTCCGAACGCAAGAGCGAGATCGTTGGCGTCGTCGCCGCCAACGGGAGAGTCGTGTTACCGCCCGCCAGTCTTCGAGCTCCGGTGACTCCGCACGCTCCTGGCCAACTTTTGGCTCTTGTCGAACGCGTCAAAGCGGGTCGTGCTGATGTAAACCTTGGAGGACGGCGCGACCTTGGGCGGCTTGCCCTCGCGCCCCGAGCGGAACGCGATCCGCTTCATGATGGACGCTGTCATGGCCTCGAAGCGGTCCTGCCGCGGCCGCGGCGGCCTCCCCGCCATGCTGGTCCTCAACGTCGTGATCTCCGGATACAACCAGATCTGGTGAATGCAACGGAGAACGTGCAGCGGTGCACGCAACGGCGCAGTCTTGATACGAGTCCGCCGGCGTGGCGCTGTTCCATTAACCGCCGCTGATCTGTCGGCGCCAGAGCAAAGCAGGTACAGCAGCGTCCGGCAGCGCTCGTCTCCGTGTAGATCCCGATGCGCTCGAACGCGGCGAACGCGCGCGGGCAACGTAGTGATCCGATTAACACGGCGCCAAAGATAGTAGCGGGCGCCAAAAACGGCTACACTTTCTGTGTCTGTCCATGCGTCACATGTCACACATTCGTGCTTCTATAGTGAACCGCCCTGTATTAGGGTTTGTCCGCTCCTCCTCTAGGGTTTCTGACTAGGGTTTAGCTCGACCAGTCAAGGTGCTCAGTGGTCAATTATCACCCGAGCGAGACCCGCGAGCACCATGTCGCGACTCGCGCGGGCGGCGGCGGCGCCGCTTCTGCACTCGCGCCTGGCGGCGTCTCGACCTGCCGTCGACATGCAGCGCCGGTCCTTCGCCTCCCCCTCCTCGTCTATCGCCGGCTCGCTCTTCTCGCGGGGCGAGGAGCGGGGAGGTGAGGAGCCGGACGGGCGGCCGAGGAGGCGCACGGCCGTGTCCACGCAGCACGCGCACCTGGCGGAGGCGCTGCGCGTCTTCCACGCGCGCGAGCGGCACTTCGCCGTGCCCTTCCGCTTCGTCGTGCCGTCCTCCTCCTCCTCCTCTCGGCATCAGCTGCACCCGCATCAGAGCGCCGGAGCAGCGGAGGATCAACCGGTCGAGTGGCCGCGGGAGCTGTACGGCTTCCCGCTCGGCGTGCGCGTGCACCGCCTCGTGCGCGCGCTCGCGAGCGGCAAGGGCGCGGCGGCTTCTTCCTCCACCAAGAAGCTCGTGGCGCAGCTCGTGGGCATGGGCTTCCCGCTCGCGCGCTGGCGCGACTACTGGTTCGCGCACGTGTACCTGCGCGCGCTCGAGACGTACCGGCAGCTCGAGGGCGACCTGTTCGTGCCGCAGAAGTTCGTCGTCCCGATGGACGACCCCAAGTGGCCGCGCGCCACGCGGGGCGTCGCGCTGGGCCTGCACGTCGCTAAGCTGCGCAAGCAGCGCGACGACCTGCCGCGCGACCAGATCGACGCGCTGGACGCGATCGGGTTCGTCTGGAGCGTGCGCGACGCCAAGTGGACCGAGTACTTCCTCCCAGGTCTGCGGCGCTTCCGTGAGATCCACGGACACGCGGACGTGCCGCTCGCGTTCGCCGTCCCCGAGGACGACCCGCGGTGGCCGCGGCGGCTCGCGGGGTACCTGCTGGGGCGGCACGTGTACATGGTGCGGTCGGGCAAGTACGCGCCGCAGGCCGCCGCGAGTCGGGAAGAGCTCCAGCAGCTCGGCTTCTCCATGAGCGTGTCGGAGAAGGCGTGGCAGGAGAGCATCTTCCCCGCGCTCGAGGTGTTCGCGCGCGAGTTTGGGCACTGCGACGTCCACCAAGAGTTCGTCGTGCCGTCTCACGCGCCGTGGCCCTCCAAGGCCTGGGGACTCAAGCTCGGCCAGACCGTCAAGGGCATTCGCCAAGGAGCATACGAGCCACAGGTGCGCGCGAGCCGCGCCGAGCTGGAGGCGCTCGGATTTGTCTGGAACGCGCGCCACCGACTCGAGAAGACGGTGCGCACCGTCGTCCTCCCGGCGCTCGAGACGTACGCGCGGGTGCACGGCGACCTGCTCGTGAGCACGGACTTTGTGGTGCCCGACTCGGACGAGACGTGGCCGACGCGCACGCGCGGGTTCCGCCTCGGCCACTGGATCAGCCGCGTGCGCGCGGGGCAGATCGAGCTGCCTCGCCACGTCCGCGAGGAGCTGGACGCCGCTGGGTTCATCTGGCGGTTCAACGACGCGCGGTGGAACGACGTGCTGCTGCCGTCGTTCCGCGTGTACAAGGAGGTTCACGGCAGCTGCGCGCGCATGTCGACCAAGTTCCACGTGCCGCACGCGCCGCCGTACCCGCGCCAGGCCTGGGGCGTGAACCTCGGCGGCGCCATGTGGCACATCCGCAACGGCGACACGTACGTGGCCAGCACCGACAAGCAGCGCGAGCTGCGCGCGCTCGGCGTGCTCGAGTGAAGAGGGGGCAAGAAACCGGACGAGTCTAAAGTGTCGGGATAGATTTTGATTATTTACTTCGGACACGTGATGAATACATGACAAGTACAGCATTCGCATGCTCTGTTCGACGTATTAGGCCACCTCCACCTGGCGCTCGCTTTGCGCGTACAGCACGCGCTCGACAGGTGCGTCCTGCCCGTCGATCTGGAGACGGAACGGAGGGAACCGGAGCTTGCCGACCCGCGTGGCCAGCAACCGCTTCTGCGTCACAAACTCGCCAGAGGTACCGCTAGCTGTCGCCGCCGTCGGTGCCGCCGCCGGCTTGAACGAGAACGCCTCGCTCTGCTTACCGATCACGATCCAGTCCTTGTCTTGCCGCTCGTCCAGGTACAGCACCGCGCGGCGTTCCTGCCCACGACCCTGGGGCGTGGCGCTCTCCTCAGTGCATGACACGCGAACGACAAAGGTGATGTCGTCACCCGCAGCGAATTCGGTCGCGGAAGACGGCGAAGGCGAGGACGCGATTGGCTTCTTTGGGGTGACATCAATGCGATAGAGCGGACCCTGAACAGCTTCCAGCGGGACGTTCAGCACCAGCGTCTTGCGCATGCGGTGAGCAATTCCGGTTTCGCGTGAGGGCAACGACGCCGTCGTAGACGCTGAGGACGCATCTGCACCGAGATAATCCACGTCCAGGACCAGCTGACCATTGTCAACCACACGCGAGACGTCATCTCCGTCGTTGGTGGGCCACTCCAGCGTAAACGCGAGGTGAACTGCCTCATGTGGTCTCAGCGTCGTGCCTCTTAGCGAGGCATTGGGGTCCATGGCGAGCTTGGGGGCCAGCTTCTGGTCGCTAGAAGGGTCTTCTTGGTTCCGGAACATCAGGCGGTAATCACGGATGCCCACGCCGATTTGGTCGTTGCACGTCAGCGACAGGCCCACAAACACCAAGGATCCAACGCGCTTGAGTCGGAGCCGGTCTACTAGCGGGAGAAAGACGCGGAACCAGCTTTCAGCACGTCGGATCTCCGTCGTATTTGTCGTGCTCTCCACCGTTTGTAGTGACGCTGCATCGTTGGACGCTGCTTCCTGCTGCGCCGTGCGGCCAACGACCTCGTGCTGGTACCGGATCTGAGCAGCGAGCATCACTTCGGGAGGGGCGCCGCTGTAGCTCGCGGATCGGGCGATCGAGCCGTCTTCATTGCTACGTGGGTCGCCATCAAGCACTTCGACTTCTACCTCAATCGTGTACGCCAACGTTTCTCCAGGAGAAATGGCCGCGACCGGAATGAGAAGCCTGTCGCCAGCGGCATTGCCCGGAGCGGAATCATCCGCGACACCGCTCGACGTGACGCCTTCAGTCTCCTCTGGCGCGGAGTCTTCTTGACCCGCCGACTGCCGTTTGGCTCGGCGCAGCCTGATGCTGGCGCCACTGCACTCCTCGCTCACGACTTGCACTTCCAGCACGCCGTTCGTCACGCGGTCTTCTCGCGCGTGGATCAGCACGTGCACAGACTCCGTCTTTGAGCCTGGAACGAGCACCGGCGGACCAACAAGCTCGATGTGGAGCGTACTCTCTCGCTTGGCGACCTCGAATCGAATTGCATCCAAGTCTGTCGCGGAGAATAGACAGAACGTGTTACCAGCGAGGACGCACTCGACGCCAGTGCAGACGTAATAGCCCACCGGGATGCCCGCTTGGAGGAACTCAAGGTCCACGCTCGCGCGCTCGTGAAGATACACGTTGCTCTCTTCCAAGAGCACCGCCGACCCATCGTTCCCAGGGTCTGATGACAGACTCACGTTCGATATTGTCGATGGGTGGGTTGCATTCGATTCATCTCTCTCGATCTGGGACGCATGAGGGTGATCAGTAGCCCGAGCGAGACCGCCCGCGTCTGTATCAGGCCCATCGCCCGCTTCTCCGAACGTCTCGTCCAGGATTGACTTCCTCCGTGAGTTCTTGTGCGGCAACAGTGGGCTGTCGATGTTCCCACTAGCAGCCGAAGACACAATTGACGTCGCTTCGCTCTGAGCCACCGCGCCGACGCCTTCTTCTTCAAGCGCAAAGCTGTCTAGGCGAGGTGCGTTGTCTTGGCCTTGAACCTTTAGCATCAATGGAGCGCGGCTTGCCCCACCCAATTCGATACTGTGCCAGGCGTCATTTCCCGATGAGGATACCTCCTCCACCTTGGCGAACCGGACGCGCAGCTTTTCGGCGAGAATGCCCGCTGGGAATCGATTCGTGACGTTGAGCGAGACGCGGATCTCCCCGTGGTCAAGTTCACTGCCCGGCGACTGCATGGTCTCAACTGACACCTTTGGTCGGATCAGCTCCCCCATGTTCATCTTCGATGGATGCTCGCCCGCGTCTTCGTGCTCTTGGCTCTCGAGACTCTCGACCAGCGCGTTCATGAGCTGGTCGAGGTAGTCGCGTCCGAGTTCCGCCTTCTCCTCTTGAGCAACCTGAAGCATGCTGAAGCACGCAGCAACCGCCTGCCCAGAGCGACCGAGCGCCAACTCAGCGCTGCAAATGTGGCGGACGCAATCGCCAAAGAGAACCCACCACTTGTCTTCCTCACATTGGCGCGCATGCGAGCGGAATAGCCTCGACGCGCTCTCGAACTCGCGGTGGCGGACGTGGTAGCGCGCGCATTCACCGCCGAGGAAGACCGCGAACCGGTGCCGACCGGCTCGCGAGAAGTGCAGCGACGCGAGGTGCGACATCTCCCACACGCAGCGCTCGTAGCGCTCGCCAAGCATGCGCGACTCGAACACTTGGCGCAGCCATTCGTACCAGGGCGTGGATGGATCGTCCTCTGCGTTCTCGTCCGGCGGCAGTGGCGACGAGGTCGTAGGCGTTCCTGAAGGCGACGGGCTCGGTGAAGAATAGCCAGCCGCGTTGCTAGCCGCCGCAAAAGACCGGAGTACTCGTCGCGCCAAGTACAGCACGTCTCCGAGATGCCGGGACATGGCTTCAGGGGTAATCGCTTGAGTCGCCTGCGTCGGGACGCTTGCAGATGACACCTGGTAGTCATGACCGCTCCAGGAGAGCTCGCTCGCGTACGCGATCTCCAGGCACGCGCCCACCGCCCACTGGAACGGCTGGTGCCATTCAATCAAGCCCGTGGTCTCGTGGAGCGCGCGCAGCTGCCGCAAGAACGACGCAATGAATGTGAGCGACCGCTGCAGCAGCTGTGGGAAGTTGCCCATCAAGTAGAGCGTGCGGATCTGGCGGCAGAAGCTGTACAGGAGAATCACGCGGGCCGACACGCGGTTGGCGGCGATCGCGCGCTGCATGTTCCCGAGGTCGAGCGCCAACTGCAAGCATTCAGCATTGATGTGACAGCGGTTAAATGACTTGAAAGATGTTCCGAGCACGAGTGGGGAAAATAATGCGCATCCGTACCGGAGAAGTCGTGAAGATTGCGTCATTGCTCGAGAGCGAGATGGCATTGGGGTCGTTGAACGTCCTTCGCTCGGCGTCGCTCAAGTTGACAAAGATGGCATCGAGTTCATCCAACTGCATTAATTCGGCGTGGCATCACGACGGTCAGCATAGACCATAGTGCAGTACGATGACAAGTGTATCACCGACACTTACATGGCGAATGGCGTCGTCTTGCAGGTACATTTGCTGGTACATGAGCGCCAGCCGCTCTTTGGCGAGGAAGAACGCGCCAAAGTCCCACCCAGGCGTCGCTCGCTAGCATCCAACGAAAACACACAACCAACCAGTAATTAGACCAGTCCTCTGTATGACGCTGGGCAGTGGTGCTCAACGACGCACCTTGGCGTCCAGGACGCGCAACTCCTCCTCATACTGAAAGCACTTGATCTGGAACGCGTCCATGATGCAGTGGCGCAGGCGCAGCAGTAGCTCGCTCCACTGCGACTCGTGCTGCTGCTGCTGGCCGATCACGCTCGAGCCCTCGAGCGTGTCGATCTTGCAGATGCGCTCCCCGAGCGACAGACTGGCCGCGACGCTGCCGGCGGCGCCCCCAATGAGTCCGCCAGTCGCAGCACCCCCTACGCCAAGCAGCCCGGCGGCGTTCGCGGCGGCCGACTTCTTGTGCGCGAAGTCCGCGCGGATCTTGTCGAAGATCTTCTTGTAGACGGCGTTGGGCGTGCTGCGGCTGGCGGCGCCAGCCTTGGCGCGGCGCGTGCCCAGCGGTACGTACAGCACCATCCACTCGACCTTGGCGGCGTTCATGGCGTCGGTCCAGGCGCCCAGCCTGGCCTTGACGGTGCTCTTGTACGCTTCGCTCTCCTCGCACTTGACCAGGTAGATGCACACGAGCGGCAGCTCGTCGCGCTGCGTCTCGGCCGCCACGAAGTTGAGCGGCAGCTTGTCGATGAACTTGGTCACGCCCATGAGGTTGCGCCATTCGATCGCGCGCAGCGGCAGCCGCTGCGCCAGCGACGGCGCCAGGAACTGCCACACGCCGCCCTCATCCGTGTACCCGACCTTGAGTCCTGCGCGGTTTGGGCAGGCGACAACTTCGTCAATACTGACGCGCAGAGAGCGGGGGGAGCCACGAAACAGAGCGCAGGGAGATGAGAAGCAGGTGGTCTACCGGGGGTGAGCAGGTCCTGCGTGAAGTGCGGCGCGATCGTCGAGTACAGCGACGTCATGGCCGACCGGCGCGTTGACCTTTGTCAGAATTGCGGGCTTTAATTCAAGCAGTTTAGTTAAGTGCGCATTGCTGAATGTTACTTCATAGAACAGCTCGCTGCGTACTTAACGCTTTACCTCTTGTTAGAAATACGTCACAATGTTTTCGTCATAATTCAGCTTGAAGCTGCCCACATGCAGAAGAGCTCACGATGGCCTCATGACAACAACTTATTAGAGTCTGGGGACGGCGGCGATGGCGCGCGCGAGGTGGGCGAAGCTCTTGCCCTGGACCTCGGCGACGGACAGCTCCATGTCGGAGGGCGGGCGGTTGTCGTGGCCGGCGATGCTGCCGGCGCCCCAGACGCTGCCGCCGTGCACCACGTCGCTGTTGCCGAGCACGGGCGAGCGCATGCCGAGCGGCACATAGACCATGCCCTGGCTGGCGAAGAAGGGCATGGTGGACATGGCCGTCACCTCCTGGCCGCCGCCGATGGACCCGGTGCTGAAGAACGTGCCGCAGGGCTTGCCGAGGAGCGCGCCGGCCGCCCACTGGGCCGCGCACGAGTCGAATAGCGTCTTGACCTGCGCCGGCACCATGCCGAACCGCGTCGGGAACCCAAAGAGCACGCCGTCCGCCTGCTCGAGCACCTCGGGCGTCGCCACCGGGTGGTCCAGCTTGGGCGCCGCGTGCATCTCCTCGAGCGCCTCCTGGGGCAGCGTCTCGGCGATCTGGAAGACCTCAGCGGTCACGTCGGGCACCTGCTCGACGCCCTTCTTGATGGCGGCCGCCAGCGTCGCGCAGTGCCCGTAGGTCGAGTAGTAGACGATCGCGACCTTGGTCATGGCAGGAAGTCAATAGTACTAGTCGCGCGGGCGCTGTGGTGTCTGCTTGGGGGCTTGGACGCAGCTTTGCAACTGGACTGGGAGGACCCGGGGGCGCGCCTGTCACTGCGACTGGGTATTGTAGCGCTCATGGACCTCTGGACGTGATGACGTCTGGACGGAGTGGCACGGTTGCCGCGGGCAATCCTCCAAGCGGGAAAAGAGCGCGGGTCTATGTCGCCGACGGATTGCATGCGCAGCTTCAACTGCTCGTGCAATCCGTCGAGACGTGTATGCCCCATCGTGAATGGGGCCGACGTCTGCAGCCTGTCGTCGGGGTGTATTACTGTGAGCGTAGCGACGGTTTTGAGCGCGAAGTCGCATTGAACTGCTCACTACACCGTCTCGCACCTGCATAACACACAAAGTACACGCGCGTCGGCACCTAATGTCATCAAAGCAGACGCACGGATAAAAATACGACTGATGCACTTGCTGTCGCCTCCGTGAAGGGGTTTCGAGCCGCGGACGGAGAAACGACTGCCTGTGTGGGCACGAGCAGGTTCATCCATTCCCGGACGCGTTGCTCATTTGTCCAGACGCCGCCCAGAACAAGTCCGGGACCCGGTACGATGCGCGTCGCCGCCGCCGCGTTGTCGTGGCTACTTCCCTTCTGGCTGCTCGGAGCCGGCCCCGCGCAGGCTACTCGCCCGCCCAACTACTACCTCGGCACGTGCCTGGACGCGACATGGGTCGCGGAGATGGAGACGGAGCTCGGCACGTCCCACACGGCACGTGACTCGGACGGGCGCCTCAAGAACCCGTTTCTTCAGCCGGCGCCCCAATATCCTCGCTATCAGGTCTGCATATTTGCGAGGTACCAACTGTACTGTGAACCATTAGCTCAGAGGCATCGCTATGTTTGATCCAGGTGGACGACTGGCGCACCACCTCGCCGGGCGCGTACTCCAGCGCCTGTACGGGCAGCAGCTACGGGCTGTACGCCGTTGGCTCCGACGGCGCGGGCGACCCAGGCCATGTGAATGGCACGCTCGTGCTGGACTGGAGCGGCTGGACGACGCACGCGGTCACGACCACGGCGTTCTCCATCCTGGCGCAGGAAGTGGTGAGACCCGCGACTGGTCCAGTACAATTGAGAGGTCGTGTATGCATGATGTCGGTCTGACGTTGCCACGCTTGTCAGGTGGGCTTTGAAGTATCCTACGTCACGGGCGGGTGGTCTGCCGCTGTAACCAAGCGCATGTCATCGGTTGCGGACGGGCTGTGCACCCCAACGCACGCCAACATGGAGGTGTGGGTCTCCAGCGTCCTGGACGCCCTGCGCGTGTACGCGAACGAGTCGTACACTGCTGGCGGGATCGGCTACGCGGGTCTATCGGGCCTCTACACCACCCACGACTTCGTCGTTAACGGCACCAACAACAGCATCTACGAGACCACGTTCTACGCCGACTTCTGGAAGGACTACGTGTCCAACGAGGCGCTGATCAACGCCACGAGCTTCTCCTCCTTGAACAACAGCGATTACTACCCACCGGCCGAGAACGGATGCACCGACAGCGCCAACATGGGCTGCGAGAACGCGTGCGCCAGGTCCGAGTCGTGCACGCTGCGGGAGGCGGAGGGCAAGGAGTGCATGGTCGTCATCATGATGTACGCCAACTACGACCGCGGCTACCTACAGGCAGCCATGTCGAACCTCGGCGTCCCCGCCTACTTCTGCTTCCTGGGCTACGGTGGATCGCTCACGTACGTTCTCGAGGCGCAGCAAAACAACCAGCCCGTCGTTTTCTACCACTACGAGCCCGACATGTTCCACCAAGCACACCCTGGGCTCTTTGACCGCGTGCTCCTACCACGAGCGCTCCCGGAGAAGGTCCTCGAGAGTACTGGGACTTTCGGCGAGAGTGGGTATGGCAATGCCACCAACAACCCTGTCGCCGTAGACTTCCCGACAAACCCGCTGGCCAAGTACGCGGCTTCTATCCTGACGAACTATCCCATCGCGTCGCTCGTGTCCAAGTATACTATCAAGGACATTGACATGAACAATTTGCTGAACAACTACATCGACGCGTCCGCCGACCCGGCGATCCCGGACCCGTACTTTAGCGCGGCGTGCCGTTGGGTCAAGGACAACTACGATAGCTGGCGGCTCTGGGTCGACCGACTGCCGCTGTGCACCTACGAGGGGCACATGGAGTACACCATTTCGGGTTGCGACAACTCATCGGATGCCCGCAACATCTCCTTCCGGTGGATCTCGGCCGACCCAACCAACGCCGCGCTGCCCTACGCTTGCGACGGAGGCTTCACGGTGCTGCCAGAGCCGATCGTGACCAGCCGGAGCTGCGAGTGGCTCGAGTCGTACGAGCGTGTGTGGAACAGCTGGGTCGGCTCCAAGCCCGAGTGTGACGCGACCTTCTACACGTACACGGTATCAGAGTGCGACTCGGCCGCCTCACGCACGGTGAGCTACTCGTGGTTGCTGCCATCTTCAGCTGATGCGAGCCAGTCGATCGAGTGCGAAGGCGGCGCCGCGCTTCCGGGCGATGTGACCATCAGCTGCGAGTACATGCCCGCGTCCTCCCCGGCCGTCGCGGTGATCGCCGCTCTCGCGGTCATCCTCGCGGTCGTGCTGCTCGTTGCGCTCATCTTCGTCTACCGCAACCGGGACGCTCCGATCATCAAGCGGTCGCAGTTTGAGCTACTTGAACTTATGATCTTTGGCGGCTTCTTCACAGCCGGCGCGTCGGTCGCGTACGCCGGTCGTCCGACCGACTTACTCTGCGGTCTGCGTCCCATCCTGGTCGCACTGGGCTTCACGACCATATTCGGCTCCCTCGTAGTCAAGTCGCTCCGCGTTTACCGAGTGTTCATGCAGAAGGCCATGAAGCGGAGCAAGGTGACGCTGCGCATGATCGGAAAGGTTATGCTGACCTTCTACTTGATCGACGCCGTGATCTTCCTCGTGTGGTACGCGGCCGAATTCCCAGCGCCGACCGTCTCCACCGTGGCGGCGAGGGAGTTCCCGGGCGAAGTGGATGAGATCTCGTGCCACTCGTCGAGCTTCATCTTCTCGGAGCTGATCATCTTCTGGAAGACCATCTTGATGGTCGCGGGGCTGTACCTGTCGTTCCTGATCCGCAAGGTGTCAGTGGACTTCCAGGAGTCCATGTGGATCTTCAGTTCGGCTGTCGTCGTGCTCTTCGCCTGCCTGGTCATCCTCCCGCTCGCGTACGGCGTCGACCTGTCGGCGTCCGCCTTCTTCGTCTTCCTCGCGGGCATGCTGCTGCTCTGCACCACGATGATCATCGCGCTCATGATCGTCCCAAAGATCCTGCGGCTGCACGACACGGAGGCGTCGTCGAAGTCAAGCGGCACCACTGGCGCGGATTCGGGAACGACGGGGTCTATCGCGAAGGTCCACTCGCGTCCGAGGGCGGGGAGCAGCCAAGCTACAGCCGAGAAGTACGTCGTCAAGCCTATCAGTGCGGCCGCCAAGCCGAGCATGTCGACCCGTGCACCGGGAGGCGAGTGACCGTTTATGGGTACCACTCGCCGGGAGCCGACACAAAAGTTTGGACCGGTTGCTTGATTTTCTTCACTGCGTCCGATACGCTGCTTCATAAACTATCAATAGCTCATCGGAAGCCATTCCACGACCTGTATCATAAGACGCGAGCGCAACGAGTCCAACACGCTATCAACAACGAATGCACCATACTTTGCTCACGTGACTTTGCCCACGTGGCAGTCGCTGAAGGTGTCCATCCGGCGCGGGAGGTTTCTCCGGTTCAACGAGAATAGCTCAAGCTGACAAACACCACGGTCGGTTGCGGCCAGAAACACGGACAACGCGTCGTCCAAGTTTAGTCGCGACGCCACCTTGCGAGCGCGTGCTAAAAGCTCGCTGGCCGACAATAAATCAAGCAGCCGGAGGCCTTAGTGTTCACCTCTGGAGGCTTTAGTGCTCACCTCGCCCGCCCAACGCTCGTCTCGACTTGGAGGTGGCGGCCAATGCTGCTCCTCCGCCTCCTCTTCGCCGCGCCCGTCGTGTTACACGTGGCTGAGGCCTCGTACGCCCCGAACCACTTCCTGGGCACATGTCTGAGCGAGTCGTGGGTCAGCGCAATGGAGACCGAGCTCGGCGTGTCGTCCACGGCGCGCAACGCCGACGGGCGGCTCACGTACCCGTTCCTTCAACACGCACTGCAGTATCCACGATACACGGTCAGTCCGTTGCATGATTAAACGCAGTGCGCTTCGGCGCTAACCTCTTGTTTTCGTCGTGTAGGTTGATGACCCACGAACAGTCTCGGACCAGGCGTACACGGAGGCCTGCATGGACTCTTCGATGCGGATATACGGGGCCGGTGCCACGACCGGCGACGCTCAACAATCCAGAAGAGTGAACGGCACGCTGATCCTGGACCTGAGGGACTGGAACTCGCACACCCTAACGTCCATAGTTTTCTCCATCCTCGCGCAAGAAGTGGTGAGCCCTGCGTTCTTGTCGTTGTACTGCCTGGTGCTGTCTCGACTCGTGACGCGGAGTGATTGCCTCTAGGTTGGCTACGAGGTCTCGATCTTCAAGGGCAGCAAGACGGTCAAGACAGCGCAGCGCATGGCGTCCGTGCTCGAGGGCGTGTGCGCGCCGACGCACATGAACCTCGAAGTGTGGGCCGCCGGGATCAAAGCCGCGCTGGACGTGTATGCCAACGAGTCCTACAACGTCGGCGGCGTTGGGTACTATGGCATCTCGGGCATCTACACGACCAACGACTTCGTGACCGCAGGGCTGGACGAGTCGCAGTTCAATCCGATCATCTTTGCCAACTACTGGAAGCACTACCAGTACGACGAGTGCGTGATCAACGCCGTCAACGCGTCCGCCTTCTTCGCCAACTCCAAGTACTACCCGCCGGTCGACGACGGCTGCACCGCAGCAGACAATCTAGGCTGCCAAGACTCGTGCTCCCGATCCGAGGCGTGCACGTTGCGAGAGGCCGCCGGCGACGAGTCCCTGGTGGTCGTCATGATGTACGCCAACTACGACCGCGGCTACTTCCAGGCCGCCATGTCGAACCTCGACATCCCCGCCTACTTCTGCTTCATCGGCTACGACGCCACGGCGCAGTATGCGCTCGAGGCGCAGCAGAACGGATCAACGGTGCTCTTCTATCATTTTGGGCCCGACATGTTCCATGTCAAGCACCCGGGGCTGTTCCAACGCGTGATGTTGCCTCGTGCGCTGCCCGCGCGTGTGGCGGTCGCGGCCGGCACGTACGGCGAGAACGGGTATGGAGCCGCGACGAACAACCCCGTGGACGTGGGCTTCCCGTCCAACTTGCTCATGAAATACGCGGCCTCACTGCTCTCAGACCTGCCCATCGGCTCGGTCCTGTCCAAGTTCACGCTCACGGACCTCGACATCACCGATCTCTTGGGCAAGTACAAAGAGGCGGCGGACGACGCCGCCATCGTAGACCCGGACTTTACCGCGGCGTGCGGCTGGGTCAAGGAGAACTACGACGTCTGGCGCGTGTGGCTGGACCGCCTGCCGCTGTGCGACTTCGACGCGCACATCAGTCACAGCGTCTCGGGATGCAACAGCAGCTATCGACAGATCGACTTCCAGTGGAACATGCCCAACCCGGACAACGAGTCACTGCCGTACGAGTGTGACGGAGGCTACGCCGCGCTCCCTGAGCCGCTGATCACGAGCCGATCGTGCGAGTGGATCGCCGAGCGCTCGAGCATCTGGGTCGACTGGGTCACCAGCAAGCCAGAGTGCGACTCGAGCTTCTACGAGTACTACGTGACCGACTGTGACTCGAGCGCCGAGCGCACCATCAAGTACCGATGGCTCCTTCCGCTCTCCACCGACGCTACCAAGTCTACCGAGTGCGAGAACGGCGAGGACCTGCCCAGCGACATCACCATCGACTGCGAGTACATGCCGCACTCATCCCCGGCGGTCGCTGCCGTCAGCGCCCTCGCCGGCATCGAATTCCTCCTGCTCATTGGAGCGCTCATTTACGTGTACAAGCACCGCGACGCGCCCATCATCAAGCGCTCGCAGTACGAGCTGCTCGTGCTCATGCTCGTCGGCGGCTTCTTCACTTCTGGTGCCGCGGTCGTGTACGCTGGAGAACCGACCGACGCGCTGTGTGCGCTGCGTCCGATCCTCGTCTCGCTCGGCTTCACGTCCGTGTTCGGCTCGCTGGTGGTCAAATCCCTCCGCGTGTACCGCGTCTTCATGCAGAAGGCCATGAAGCGAACGACCATCACGCTGCGCATGATGCTCAAGGTGCTCGTGATCTTGTACCTCGTCGACACCGCCATCTTCGTGGCGTGGGGCGCGGCCGACTACCCGACTGCTGAGACGAAGGACGAGTTCGCCAAGGAGATCCAGGGATCCGTGAGCCGCATCGCGTGCCGGTCCTCGAGCCTCATCTTCACGGCGCTGCTCATATTCTGGAAGGCCATCCTGCTCTTCACGGGGTTGTACCTGTCGTTCCTGATCCGCAAGGTGTCGGTGGACTTCCAGGAGTCCATGTGGATCTTCGCGTCAGCGCTCGTCGTGCTCTTCGCGTGCCTGGTGATCTTGCCGCTCGCGTACATCGTCGACATGTCGGCCGGCGCCTTCTACGTCTTCCTGGCGGGCGTGCTACTACTGTGCACGGCGATGGTGGTGTCGCTCATGTTCGTCCCGAAAGTGTTCCGGATCAAGGAGACCGACTCGTCCAAGCAGTCGGCGGCCGCATACAGCGGAGCGAGCTCGGACCCGTCCACTACGACGACCCAAGCAGCCCCGGGAATGCCAAGCGGGTCGAGCGCGTCCAGCTCGAAGTACGCGGTCAAGCCGACCACGAAGTCGGGGACAGCCGTCAGCGGGAAGGTTAGCGCGCCGCAAGTCAAGCCACCGGCGGGAGTAACCACCACGCCGATTGAAGAAGTAGTGGGGGACGCAGCGGGCCGCAACTGATCCGACGGGAGCTCTTGGCAGCGCTCGTACACTTGAGAAGATGATACTGCATACCTACACATGACCCACTCCATAGACAATCACACACGACAGCAAACGGTCTAACCGTGGAGGTCAGCAACTTGGTCATGCTTCACCCGGTAGTAGCCGTTACTCGCCAGACTTTGAACAGCAATAACACGTGGTGCTGACAGGCGCTTCATTCTCATTTACCCAGCGTGGTGTGAAGCGTCGGGGCCAGCCACTTGGTCGTGGTGCCGCTCTACTTCTTGTACTCCTCCTTGACGACCTTGGCGATCGTCGTCAGCTGCATGTTGCTCGTTCCCTCGTAGATGGCGCCAATCTTGGCGTCGCGGTAGAACTTCTCGGCCAGCAAGTACTTGGTGAAGCCCACGCCGCCGAGCCACTCGATGCACTTGGACGCCGTCTTCTCGGCCACGCGCGACGCATGCAGCTTGGCCATGGCCGCCTGTTTGACGAATGGCAAGCCCGCGTCCTTGAGGCGCGCGGCGTTGTACACTAGCAGCCGCGCCGTCTCAATCTCGATGGCCGCCTCCGCGTACTGGTGCTGCATGGCCTGGAAGTCGCCGATCGCCGAGCCAAACTGGTGGCGATCAAACAGGTACGGCATCGTCTGGTCGTACACGCCCTGGGCAAGCCCGAGCATCTGCGACGCGATGCCGATGCGCCCTTCGTTCAGCGTGCTGATCGCGATCTTGTAGCCCTTGCCGACCTCGCCCAGGATGTCCTCCTTCTTCACCTTGACGTCCGTCAGCGTGACGGGGCATGTCGACGACGCGCGGATGCCGAGCTTGTCCTCGGGCTTGCCGATCTCCAGCCCTTCCGCGTCCCGGTCGACGATGAAGCACGTAATACCCTTGTAGCCCTGCGACGGATTCACGTTGGCGAACACAAGGTAGACGCCGCTGTACTCGGCGTTCGAGATCCACATCTTCTGGCCGTTGATCGTGTAGTAGCTGCCGTCCGCGGACGCCTCCGCGCGCGTCTTGAGCGCGAACGCGTCGCTGCCCGACCCCGCCTCGCTCAGGCAGAAGCTGCCGATCTGCCAACGTGGTACGTTCGGTTGAGATAGTCTGTTCTCTCATAGCAACGGATGATATGAGTATACAAGAACGAGACGCCCACCATGTCGGAGCTGAGGCGCGGCAGGTACTTGAGCTTCTGCTCCTCCGTTCCGTGCATCTAACGAGCAGCACGCAAGTCATTAGCGCGCTCCCGAGATGCTCACGTGGTAGTACGCGCCTTACCAAGAACACGTTATTGACGACCGTGTTCTGGAGGTCGCACAGGAGCCCGACGACCGGGTCCACCTTGGACAGTTCCTCGATCGTGAGGCACAGACTCATGAAGGACGCTTCCGAGCCGCCGTACTCGGCCGGGATCTCCACCGACAGCAGCTAGCCACCACCAGTTGTCAGTAAACGCCTCCAACACTATAACACAGCAGATCAGCCGGAGGCTCACCCCGTTCTCGAAGAGCCCGCGGGTGATGGCGTGGTCCATTTCCCCCTCCTGGTCCATCTTCTGCACGTGCGGAGCCACCACGTCCGCCGCGAACCGCGCCACTGCGAGCGCCGATCATCACAGCGTAAGCGTCACCGCGGTGCAAAAGGTCGCGATCGACAAAAGATCCCGCCGCCCCTACCCGTGTCCTTGAACATGGTCTCCTCCTCCGAGAGCGCCGTCAGCGGCGACGCCGCCTCCGTCGACAGCGCGCGCTGGCCCAGGAGCAGCGCGCGGCGCGTCTGCGGGGAGTTTAGCGCCTTCCGCGCGCCCAGAAGCGCCGCCATAGCCGCCGCCATCTTCGCCCGTCCTTCTTTCTGTAACCTAAGTTGCTGTTGGTCTTGGCGGTACGTTGTCGAATGACGGACGGACGGACGGCCCTACGCAGTGAATCACCCAAAAACCCAGTCGACGAAACTTCAATGTGGCGTAAGAACCCGCACGGGTTACACGCTACACTGTAGTTGAAGCACGCACGCGTACCCCTTACACCTGGTCGGTGCCACTAAATGTTTAGACGCAGAAGGTAAAGTTGCGCGTGCATGTCCAGGGACGCCCCCTCTGGTCTGTGACACTAGCTGTAATCAAAACGGTACAGTTACGCGTGGGCATCTTCGTGGCTCGAATCAGATGCGGACAAGGATCGGACCAAAAACATTCTGGTCCGTGGCAGCAGCCTCAAAACCATCACTCTTCCGACCACAACGCGTGTCCGAGTTTCCCTCCGCCACCTTTCCCCCCCAGTTTGCTACATCAACCACTAACGAGAAAGGACGGCATCGATGCGCGAGAACGTGAGCCCGGACGTGGACTTTGGCTCGTCGGCAGGCGTCGGCGGCGGCCTGGCGGGATTCCACGAGCCGCACGCGAGCGTGGAGGCGTCGCACGCGTACGCGCGCAAACTGGACCTGTCGCGGCCGCTGTACGCGATCTCGGGCGCGGGCGCGCTGCTGCTGCTCTTCTCGTCGACCTTCCGCCCGGTCTTCCTCGTGTTCACCATCTGCGGCTACGGCGCCGTCTTCTCCCTGTACCTGTCCAACTGGGTGCTGAGCCGCGACGTGGGCACGGCCGAGATGCGCGAGGTGTCGACGCCCATCCGCGAGGGCGCCGAGGGCTTCCTGCGCATCCAGTACACGGCCATCGCGCGGATCGCCGTGGGCATCGCCGCGCTCATTTTCTTCAGCTACGCGCTGCGGCCCGCGAGCGCGCTGGCCTCGGGCGTCGAGAACCTCGGTAACGTGACGCTCGGCGTGCTCGCGTCGCTGTCGTTCCTCATCGGCGCCGTGTGCTCGGCCGCCGCCGGGTACATTAGCATGTGGGTGTCGGCGCAGTCCAACATCCGCGTCGCGAGCGCCGCGCGCCGCTCGTATGGCGAGGCGCTGCTCGTCTGCTTCCGCGGAGGCGCCTTCTCGGCCGTGCTGGACATTACGCTCTGCGTGGGCGGCGTCAGCATGCTCTACGTGACGCTCTACGTGCTGTTCTCGTCGCGGCTCAAGCCCACGGACATCCCGCTGCTCATGGTCGGCTACGGCTTTGGCGCGTCGTTCGTCGCGCTCTTCATGCAGCTCGGCGGCGGCATTTACACCAAGGCCGCCGATGTGGGCGCCGACCTCGTGGGCAAAGTCGAGGTGGGCATCCCCGAGGACGACCCGCGCAACCCGGCGGTCATTGCCGACCTCGTTGGCGACATGGTCGGCGACTGTGTCGGCAGCAGCGCCGACGTGTTCGAGTCGGTCGCGGCCGAGATCATCGGCGCCATGATCCTGGGCGGCACCCTCGCGCGCGAGTCGCATCTTGAATACCCCGTCGCGTTTGTCTTCTTCCCCGTGGTGGTGCACGCGTTCGACATTGTCGTGAGCAGCATTGGTATCATGATGGTCAAGGCCCCGAGCGACGTCGAGGCCACGCGCGCGGGCCACAACCCGATGGGTACGATGCAGGCCGGGTACAACATCTCCCTCGGCCTGGCCCTCGTCGGCTTCGCTTTTACGACGCGCTGGCTGCTCTACAGTGACCTCCACCCGACCGCGTGGTTCCACTTCTTCCTCTGCGGAGTCGTCGGCATGCTGACGGCCTACGTGTTCGTCAAGTCGACGCAGTATTACACGGACTATGCGTACTACCCCGTGCGTAGCATCGCCAAGGCCAGCACAACGGGACATGGAACCAACATCATCACGGGCGTCGCCGTCGGCATGAAGTCGACGGTCGTGCCGACTCTCATGGTCAGCGTTGCCGTTATTTGCGCGTACCACCTCGGCGCGACGTCAGGCATTGGCGGCGCCAACAGCCGCAACGCCGGGCTGTTTGGAACGGCGGTGGCCACGATGGGCATGCTGTCGTCGGCTGTGTTTGTGCTGGCGATGAACAACTACGGACCGATCGCCGACAACGCCGGTGGCATTGCTGAAATGAGCCAGCAGCCCGATTATGTTCGTGACGCGACGGACAAGCTGGATGCTGCCGGCAACGTCACCAAGGCGATCACCAAGGGCTACTCGATCGGTTCGGCCGCGTTGGCGTGCTTTGTGCTCTTCGGCGCGTTCATGGACGAGTTTTCCGAGTTTGCGGGCCGCGAGTTCAAGACGGTCGACATCGCCACGGTCGAGGTGCTAGTGGGTGGATTGCTTGGCACGATGATGGTGTTTTACTTTACGGGGTTGGCAGTTGCTGCCGTTGGCGACACAGCGGGCGATGTTGTGAAGGAAGTGCGGCGCCAGTTCGAGGTGTACCCGGGCATCATGGAGTACAAGTCCAAGCCTGACTATCGGACGTGCGTGGCGCTCGTGACCAAGGCTGCGCTAAAGCAGATGCGCCTTCCTGGCTTGCTCGCGGTGCTGATGCCTGTCGTCGTCGGATTGGTCTTCCGCGTGGTACGTTCATGGCTTGACTACTCGTACGTGAACTGTTGGGACTCACACCGGATCCGCCGTTTGTGCAGATCGGAAGCTACCAGGACAAGCCGCTGCTTGGCGCGGAGGCGCTCGCGGGCTATCTCATGTTCGGCACCGTCACGGGCATCATGATGGCGCTGTTCCTGGACAATGTGGGCGGCGCGTGGGACAACGCCAAGAAGTACGTCGAGCTGGGCAACTTCGGCGGCAAGGGCAGCGAGGCGCACAAGGCGGCCGTGACGGGCGACACGGTCGGCGACCCGTTCAAGGATACGGCCGGCCCCGCGCTGCACGTCGTCATCAAGCTGCTGTCCACCACGGTGCTCGTCTTCGGCCCGCTCTTCGTGTCGCGCGTCGACGCGTGAGGACGTTCCATTATCGTCGGCGCTGTTGATGCGTACGTGTGTAGGTGGGTGTGGGTCAACGCGGTGCTGGGAGTTGAGATCAACAAGAGGAAGGCTTTCAGGTCAGTCGCATGCTGTGCCGTCGTGATGGTGATAGACCGCGACTTGTGCTGATGAATAACAGACGAAGCGCGCTCACCACGTCTTCTCCATTCTCCTCTTCCTTTGAAGAACAATGGCGAGTCCTGCTGCTTCTCGCTCTCTCTCTCTCTCTTCTAAGTATCTAAATCTCTCACTCGCCTCCTCTCCTGGTGCGTTTTCACGGTATCTACTCTCTTGTGTCTCGGACGCTTCTTACTGGATGGTGAGGAAGCTGCGCAGCGCGTTGCGGAAGACGCCGAGCTTCTGCGTGAACTTGTCGCGGTTGGACGCCTCGAGGTTGGGCAGCACGTCGCTGAAGAGCGCGGCGAAGGCCTCGTCGATCAGCGCGCGGTTCTCGGGCGACTGCGACGCGCCCAGCGACTGCTGGTACGCGTTCAGCGCGTCCTCGTTGCACAGCGTCAGGCTCAGGATGGGCCGCGACAGCGCCCACTGCGAGTTGGCCTCGCCGTAGACCAGGATGTCGAACAGCGAGCTCAGCAGCGACTGCCACATGTTGGGGTTGGCCGCCGCGTGGGCACGCAGCGCGTGCTTGAGCGGCGTGTCGCGCTTCTTCTTCATCTCGTGGTAGTACAGCGACGCGAGGTGGTCCACGGCCGTGGCGCACTGCGCCGCGATCGCCAGGTCGAACGAGTTGATGCCCTCGTGCAGCGACTGCACGAGCTGCGCGAAGATGGCGGCGTCCAGCGCCACGACCGACGAGATCTGGTTGCGGAACAGGATCTCCAGAAAGAAGAAGTACGCGTTCTTGACCTTGGGGTAGTTCATCAGGTCCTCGTGCGGGATCGACAGCACGAGCTGCAACGCCACCTCCAGCGCGCTGTCCAGCGACTGGTCGTTGTACAGCTTGAACACGCCGAAGTTGACGTAGTTGCCGCCCAGCGCGCGGTACAGGATGCCCAGGCACAGCGCGATGCCCTTGTACTTTTCGCCGTACGGGTTCTTGCCGACCTGCAGTGGCTGTATCCGGCGGCCGTACGCGACCACGACGCTGCTCAGCTCGCGGAACAGCAAAATGCCGTTGGCCGAGCTCTGATCGAACATGACGCGCTGCGCCTTGTTGTACGCGAGCTCCTGCAGGAACTTGAGCAGCGCCGCCATGGCCGGCGGGTGGTCGAACAGCTCCTCGGCCGCGCGCACAAACACCGGGAAGTACGTCGGGTACAGAAAGTCGAAGATGCAGCTGAACGTGCGCCGGTTGTGCGTCTGCTGCACGATACCGCGCAGGTCGCGGCACACGCCAATCACGGCCTCGCGCGCCTCGGGCACGCGGTAGCTGGGCGTCTGCATCAGCTTGTTCAGCACGTCCTCGATCGGCTCCATGAACCGCTCAAAGCGCTCCGAGCACTCGTCGAACGCCGTCGTGAACAGCAAGCGCGCGATCGTCGTGTGGAACGTCGTGCGATGACGCGTGTTGGCCGGGACCGCCAGGAACGGGAACTCGTCCGCCGTGTGGTGCGCGATCAGGTACTGCACCGTCTCGAGGCCCAGCAGCAGCTTGCCCGTCGAGTAGCCCGACGTGATCTCGAAGAAGAGCGCGAGCGTCTTGCTGATCACGACTTCGTCCTCGCCCCAAAACTTGAGATTGTTGCCGATCTTGGTCACGATCATGTTGACCACGATCGTGTGGTCGCCAAAGCCCATGCGCTCGAACATGCGCAGGTACGCCTTGTGTTTGCCCGTGAGCGCCACGTCACTCGACGGCGACATGATAGGGGAAGACGCGCCAGCGCTCGAAGCCGACGCCGACGTGGGCGTAGGCGCAGAAGGCATGCCGTGCTGCTCGCCAATGTAACTCTTGCGGAAACTGCTAAAGTAGAACAGCAGCGCGAGCTCAAAGTGGACGCTGGGCTTCTGCTGGCCGCCCGACGCGATCAGTCGGTGCTCCGTCAGCTGCATGGCTCGGAACACGCGCTGCGACAAGTCAGCGTCGATCAGCTCGTCCCCGTCGGTCGACCCCGATGCGTACACCTGTCCGCCAATGATCGAGCCAATCACGTACACAAGCCACGCGAGCTGGTTCTCCATGGCCTCGAGCTGCTGGTGCACGGCGCCGTCATTCGCGTTCCCGCCTCGCTGCTCCAGGATGCTGCACGCCTCGGCATACTTGCTCAGGATCGGGTCCAGAACCGCGACAACGTACTCGCCCGACTGGCGGTAGTTGAAGTGGCACAGCGTCGGCAGCTTCTCGAGCTGCTCGTAGAGCCCGCCTTCGTCGTCAAGCGGGTTGTCGAGCGTGTCGTCGGCCGCGCTCTGCTCTGCCGAGTCGAGGCGCGACTGCACGTACGCCTGGATGACCTGCGGCACGCTGTTGTCGAGGAACGCCGAGGAAGAAGGCGAGCCTGGAGCTGGGTCGGCGCGGATATATGGCAGCGCAGCGACCAGGCGCGCCCACAGCCCGAGCAGATAGTGGGTCGAGTTCTGCGACCACTGCCACTGGCGGAAGGACTTGACCGTGAAGTCGGGTGTGAGGTCCATCCACTCCTCGAACTTGTCGGCCTTCATGAGCTCCGAGAGCTGGTAGTTGGACTTGAGCCGGCCAATGAGTCGACAGAACTCGTGGTAGTTCTGCTGGTCCGCAAGCCCCCGCTGCTTCTGCAGAATCTCGCAGATGCCCGTGACCAGGTTCGACAGGAAGACGCCGCGCTCCTTGTCGGGCGAGAATAGATTGCGGCGCACGGATGCGAACAGCATGAGCGCCTCGAGGCACTTGGACGTGTTGGGCGGGTTCGCGACCCCGTAAAAGTCAAAAAGCAGCTGCAGCGTCTGCGGGTCCTGGATCAGTGTACGCCAGGACGTGGGCACCTGGAGCGAGCCCGTCTCGTCCGAGGATTCGTCCGGGTTGGTGCCGATAAAGTCGAACGACAGACACTTGATGAGCAGCGCAAGCGCCTGCTCGCCCAGTCGGTCCTCCTGGTTGGCCGTCGCGCCGACAATGTTGTGCAGCTGCAGCTGCTTGAGCGTCGTGAGCGAGACCTGGAAGATGCGGAAGAGCGAGTCCTCGCGGAACGAGACGGCGATCTTGCGGTGGAACGTGATGTTGCGGCCGGGCACGGGCGCGTTCATCTCCGTCACGAGCTCGCTCAGGATCTGGAGGCCGATGATGCAGTGGTCGACCGTCGCCTGCAGGAACTTGGTCACCTCGCCCACGATCTCGCGGTGCTGCTCGTCGTCAAACCAGCCGTACTTGGTCAGGCGGCACACCATCTGGATGAGCGACGTCGTCACGAACTTCTCGAGCGACGGGCCATTCTGCGCCAGGTACCCGAGCACATAGTTGCCTGCATTCCGTCATGCACGTAACAAAAAGCTAGTTAGATGTGGATGAGGGCGCATCAACCGCGAATAACACGACACGCACGGATGTCGACGCGCTGGGGGCCGGTGAAGTTGTTCCAGTGGGTCGTGATGAGCTTGGTGAGGCTGTTGCTGGCCACGAGCAGCGCGTAGGGCGAGCTCGAGTTGTCCAGCACGTACTGGCACTGCGGGATGTACTCGGCTGAGCTCTGCAAGATCAGCACCGACTGCTGCGCGTGCGCGCGCTCCGACTCGTTCGCGCTCTCGTACAGCACCTTGCACAAGGCCTCGAGGTTCCGCAGCTGGCCCGCGTCCATCGTTCCGTCAACGCCGGATAAGAGCTACCGATTCAAGCAAGAACACGCAACAGGCGGCGACTAAGAGCGCTCCGGGTCGTCCGATCGGCGGGTTTCACGCGCGCTCGCTGGAGAATAAGAGCGGTGAATAAGAAGCGAGCGAGCGGTTGGTTGGTGGGTGGAGAAAAGACGGCGGGCGACGCGGGGAAATGGCCGACACACCCACTCACACACACACACACCGAACGAGGCGCTCAGTATATTGACGCGTCCGCCGCTTGCCTAACGCGTACGGGGGGAGGGGGAAGCAAGGCGGCAGGAAGGGGGAGGCGGGGCAGGAAGGGCGGTTGTCCGTCCCGCTTTGGCTTCTTCTCGCCGCACTTTCTCGCTCGGTTTGTATCAAAAAGGCAACAGCGGGGAAGGGCGGATGCCACCCTCGGGATACGAAACAGCCTCACTCGTGGTTTCGGTCCTAGTTGAAGCACGAAAACGGGATGCTGTGGGGCAAACGTCCGTATCTAGTGTGTATATTAACCATATTAGTGTGGCGCGCCTGACCCGACGACGAGAATTGTCCTGTATTGTACAGCGTAAAGGCGTTGCAACGCGTTTCGCTCGTGTTCACACCCTTGGAACAGCGCCGTCAAGACGCATGCAGCTCCACTGCTGTACAGAACATGTAGTGACGACCCCACTCGGTGGCGTTGGTTTTCTCTCCTATATATTCGTTTTATCTACCGTGGACGCGAGTGGTGTGGGTTCTTGGCCCCCTGGCACTACAGGATGGCGCGACGGTTGGCGGCCGAAACGTCAGGAAACGGATCGCGTTCCGCGATGCGCGTTGCCCCAACGAAGCAGGAGCCCAGCCGCGGGTCAGCGCTCAGCCCATCCAGCGGTAGCTGGGCAGGCGGTTGCCCTCGTCGTCGACCTGGCAGTCGCGGTTGAGGCAGACCCAGATGAGCCCGAGCGTCGACTGCTTGACGCCGTCGTGCGAGCGGATGAAGACCGCGCCCTGGTTGCCGCACATGGGGCACGTCACGTCGTAGTCGCGCTGCAGCGTCGGGTCGTCGATCACGTCGCCCGGCAGCACGTCAAGCTGGATCCTGTGTGCACGTACGCATTACCACAGCGAGCGAGTCCTGGGGTTAGCACGAGCGAGGGCCGCAGCGACTACGGGAGTACGGCGTACCGGGTGTCCTTGACGAGTTCGTTCGCATAAATACAGTTCTCCTCGACCTCCTCGGACTGCCCGCAGTTCCGGCACCGGAACATCAGCCGGCGGATCTCGCGGTCTTGGCTCGGGTACAACATGTTGTTGCTGGAGGGAGCAGCCAGCGCAACACACGAGTCGCCATGTTAGTGCTCTGACGCCTTCCAATCGACCCAGAAACACGCCGAGGTGCGCTCTTCAAGCCCCACTGCTGGACGCAGAAGCCTTTTCAAGCCGCCTCGCTCGCCCTACACACGCACCACTCCCGGCAGAAGCGCATGCCCGCGGCGGCCATCGTGTCGTCTCCTTCTGCCTCCCAACTATTCTTCAGCCGCTCCCCTTTCGAGCGAATTTCAGAATGAGAGTGGCCCGAGCCAGCCGCGCGAACGTGCCGCGTCCGTTATGATGTTCCATAGAATTCAACATTAACTGAAATGGTCAGCACCTGAAAAACCCACATGACACTTTCTGTCCGAATTGGGTGATTGTATTTTTTGCTTGCTCCCGACTTTGGATCGGAGATTCGAAAGGGCGCGGCGGTGGCGGCGGCTGATGAAACGTATCGGATCGGAGCCGCAGGTTATGGGTCTCTTGAGCGCCTTCACGCAGTGTTCGCGGCCCAATACAGCGCGATAAACGACCTGGAGCGGCGGCGCAGGTGCGGACCACTTGAAGCGCGCCGGCCGGTCGGCGAGAGCGGCGTTTCGCGCTGCCTATTGGCGTCAAACAGTCACGCGGCGTGCCGAGTGATCGAACTCCTCCCAGCAAACGCAGTCGCAATAGCACGACGCATCCATCCATATCTATTGACACCAGCACGAGCAGACGTCACCATGATCCAGCGACGACCGCCGCAATTGGCGCGGCTGATCCCCTTGCTGCTGCTCGTTCTGTTCGAAGCGGCGTCGGCCAACGTTGTCCAGGTTGGAGTGCGGCGCACGGCCGCAGTCCATCCACTTGCGCGCTCGGTCGTAGACCAGCCCAAGCACCAAGAGGTCGATGAGAAGGCGAGCAAAGCCGAGGCCAAGGCGCTGCTAGCGGCGGCGACGGCGGTCGAGACGGCGCTGTACACTGGCGAGGGGTCGCACACGATCCAGGTGCTTGTCGGCGGGCAAGTGCGCGAGCTCATCATTGACACTGGCAGCGGCAAGACGGCGTTCGTCTGTGACGGGTGCAAGAACTGCGGCAGCCGGCACCACCACTCGCCGTTCGCGTTCACGCCCACGACTCGGTACATGACCTGCGACGAAGCCAGCGAATGTCTCTCGTGTGACACCTCGGGCGACGGCAAGAACGACGGCAAGTGCCGCTACGGACAGACGTACGTGGAGGGCGACTACTGGAGCGCGTACAAGGTCTCCGACACCATGACCTTCGCACCTGGCACCATCGCGAACGACAGCGCGAGCGCTGCAGACTCGACGCTCGCGGCGGCCGTCGCGTTTGGCTGCATATTTGAGCAGTCGGGCGTGTTCAACGCGCAGACGGCGGACGGCATCATGGGCTTCTCCAAGCACCCGGACTCAATCTTCGAGCAGCTCTACGCGAGTGGCGCCACGCGCTCACGCATCTTCTCGCAATGCCTCGCCGACGATGGCGGGTCGCTCACGCTGGGCGGCGTCGACTTGTCGCTGAACGACTCTCAGGTGCGCTACACCCCCCTGCGCGAGACGGGCTACCAGTACTGGACCGTATCGCTGTCCTCGGTCTCTGTCGGCGATGCAGACAACACGCTGCAGCTGGATGCCGACGTGTTCAACCACGACCGCGGCTGCGTGCTCGACAGCGGCACGACGTTCGTGTACATGCCGACGGCAGCGCGCGAGCCGTTCATCGCAGCATGGCGTAAGGCCACGGGCTCCGACGACTACTTACCCGAGAGTACGCAGTACTACCCGAACCTGAGGCCCACGCTGGCCGCGGAGCCAGGCAGGTTCCCGCCCATTTGCTTCCAGTTTGTCAACTCGGCGCGGCTGTGCATGCCCGCGAGCCGGTACTTCACGCCGCTCTCGGACAGCGTGGTCGCGGGCACGCTCTTCTTCTCGGACGCCGTCCGATCGACCATCCTAGGGGCCAGCGTACTCTCGGACCACGTCGTGATCTACGATGTGGACGGGAACCGCGTCGGTATGGCGCCAGCGCATTGTGATCGCCCCGTCCTGTCGAGTCTGGAAGACCAGCAGCACGTACGAGTGGAGCTGAGCGTAGACCCGGGAGGCGAGCGGTTCCAGCATGAGGGCGATTACTTCGGGAAGGCGACCGAGTGGCTGCTTGTCGCGGTCACCATGTTTGCGATCACTGGCCTCGTCAACACGATCTGGATGACAAGTGTGCGGACGCTGGTGCAGGTCCCAACTCAACCCAAGCCTGAATCCGTCAAAGCGATTGGTGTTCACACGGGCGACGATGACGCTACCGTGGGCCTTTATTTCGAGGACGAGAGAGGCGACTCCAGTGGGGACGACGGCGATGGCGTTGGTCGTGGCGGAGACGACGAAGAGTTTGCCTTCCGTCTCATGGAGTGAGAGTCCGTGCGTGGATGTGCTATCGACGCATCATGTAGGTAATAGCTCTAGGAGCGGGTTTTGATACGCGAGATACCAGTAGAAACGAACGCGAATCAAGGTTAGTAGACTGCCCCGAGTACGGGTTGTAGGGTCGCAATACCACAAAGTCTCTATTGCAATTCATCACGAGAAACACGCATGCCAACGCTGGCTACGCAGACTTCGGTCCGCTTACGGCTCCCAAGCTGATCTTCATCCAAGCGCGACGTCCATGACCATCATGACGATGAAGCCGACGATCGTGCCAAAGGTCGCGAGCTTCTGGTTGCCGCTCTGGTTGGCCTCTGGGATCAGGTCGTCCACGACCACGAAGATCATGGCGCCCGCCGCGAACGCCAGCGCGTACGGCAAGATGGGCTGCACGTACAGCACGGCGCCCGCGCCAATCAGCTGCAGTCGGTCATACGAAGGCAAGCACACCGTGTTATCAGCGTCACAGTGCTCGGGATCTCGATCAAATACCGGTTCAACGCACCGCGCCAACGGGCTCGACGAGGCCGCTCAGCTGGCCCCACATGAAGGCGCGGAAGGCCGACATGCCCTCTCTCCGCAGCGGCATGGACACCGCAAGCCCCTCGGGGAAGTTCTGCAGGCCTGCTCTCGACAGAGTCGACAAGCCGAAACGCGTTGCGGTCAGGTCTAGATGATTTAGGATCTGCCGTCAGTGAACGCACGCACCGATGCCGATCGCGAGGTTGACGGCGTTGCCGAAGCTCGCGGTCGAGCTGTGTCCGACGCTGCCAAAACCCACGCCGACCGCCATGCCCTCGGGCAGGTTGTGCAGCGTGATGGCGATCACCAGTAGCAGCACGCGGCGGAAGCTGGCGTCAAAAGCGAACCATTGAGTACGGCCATCCATCTCCATCCTCACTGTCTGCTCAACGCCCTCACCTCTTCGTGTTGGCGACGGTCGGGGCGCCGATGCTGCTGTGCTCCTTGGCGTCATAGTCGTCGTCCTTCTTGCGCGCGTCGTGCGGGCCGCCGCCGATCGACTCGAGCGCCTGCAGCACCTTCTCCGTGCCAAACAGTGCGGCGGCGCCCAGCGCAAAGCCCACGGCCGCGGGCACGAACGCCCACCGCCCGTCAGGTCCGTACAGGTCGCTCTCCTCGGCGATCTCGATCGCAGGCGCCAGCAGCGACCAGTAGGACGCCGCTAGCATCACGCCGCCCGCAAACCCCTGTATGGGGATCGCACAATCGACAGGTTAGCGACGCGATTCGACGCCCCCATGCCCCATACAGTACACAGACAGACCAGCATGCCGTCGAGGATCTTCTGGCTGCGCTGGCGGTCCTCAATGTCGAGCACGAACACGAGCGCCGCGCCCTGCAGAGCCAAATAGACACGTTGATCAATAATAGCTCGCGTTTCCAAGCACCACGGGATGCGAGGACAAGAGCGGACGCACCAGCGCGGTGAGGCCCCATGTGAAGAGCGAGCCTAGCAGCGCCTGCAACACGGGGTGCTGTCCCTCGATCATGGCGAACGGATCGGCGTCAACGCAGCGAGAGAGTGTACCGGTAGGTCCTTGCAGCTTAACTTCTTCCGCTTTGGGGGACGCCGACGTCACACTGAAGCGGATTCTTGGGGTGGACCACATGACATGGAGCGTTAAACCGTACTTCCTCTGTCCCACGTCGATATGACCATTTCTCTAAATCATGCGCACCATTTTCAAACTTTATCCGTCTGGAGCGAGGGGACCCTCAAAAGGTAGCTCTAGCTTTGGTCTATCTCGCGGTATTTTTGCCTTTTTGAT